>KV019613.1:11089-23422 GCA_001598015.1 Dorcoceras hygrometricum | reverse complement strand
GCTCTACTTGACATGCACAGCTTGCTTAGACTGGAGTAGTCGTGAAGATATCCAAGCTACAACAGTGAGGGGACGCCTGAGCTGGACTGGTCGAAGATATCTAGCTGGAACAGTAAGGGGACGCCCAAGCTGATTCGGCAGTTTACTTCCATAAGTACAGGGAACATCAAGCTGGTTCATCAGCTGGATGTTGGAGTAGAACGAAGATCCAGAGTAGAGTATGAAGATCAGTTCAAGAGGCAGAATCAAGAGCAGAACTGAGTGTAGAGTTGAAGTGCAGAATTCTACAGAATAGCTATCAGAGCAGGTTGTTCTTGAATAGTGCATTTTCTTCGAAAAATACTGTTAAACAGTTTGCGCTCTTATATCCGTTCGTAAGCCTGTCTGTGCTACAAAATTTTTAAGTTTTCAAACCTTAGCATATGGATAGGGGGAGGCATATTTCTTGATGCTCCTATGGTCTATATGTATGAGAAATTTCGAGTAGCATAGACCTTGTTTTCAAAATCTCATGCATACACAAAGCTTTCGACAAGCTGTCTTCCCATGCATAAAATCGTTTTACTTCAAAAATAAAATTACCCCATGTTTTGTTGAGGGGGAGTTTTGTTTTAAATATTAAGGGGGAGACAAGGCTTCTAACTCTTTTTTATTCCCACAAAGAGGGGGAGAAACATTTTTGAGCATAAACATACATGCATATGTTTATCCAGATTTTATGTTAATCAAAAAGGGGGAGATTGTTGGATCTGTGTTTACAGATCAGAATTTAAGTTTTGATTCACACAAAATCTGCTTCTATTGTACTAATGCTCTACTTGACATGCACAGCTTGCTTAGACTGGAGTAGACGTGAAGATATCCAAGCTAGGACAGTGAAGGGACGCCTGAGCTGGACTGGTCGAAGATTTCAAGCTGGAACAGTAAGGGGACGCCCAAACTGGTTTGGCAATTTAATTCCAGAAGTGCAGGGAACATCAAGCTGGTTCATCTGCTGGATGTTGGAGCAGCACGAAGATCAAGCGCAGAGTATGAAGAGCAGTTCAAGCGCAGAATCAAGAGCAGAACTGAGTGTAGAGTTGAAGTGCAGAATGCTCAAGTACAGAATAGCTCAAGAGCAGATCAAGTGCAGTGTACAAGAGCAGTGATTGAGTGCGAAGCCGTATACAAGAGCAGTGATCAAGTGCACGCTTGATCATTGAGCACAGCAATAATCAGTTCATCATATGGATCTCAGTCCTTGGATAGACTGAATAAGAACTAATTTAACAGTGTGCTTGATGATGATTTGGAGAGGTGTTCAAATGGATCAAGAGGACAAGCAAGCAAAACTGGGGCTCGTGACTAGAAGAATAGAGCCCAGCAGGTTAAGGACAAACCAGCTTGAAGATAAGAGGACCAGCCGGGAGCAGACAAACCAGCTGGCCGTATGATATCTGTGAGAAGCTTGATCTCACAGATATATCAACCAGTTGGTTGGTGATCAGCTGAGAATGGAGTAAAGCTGGAGCCTCAAAGCAGCTCGAAGAGCAGGAAAGAACAGAAGAAGTTCAGCTGCAGACAAAAAGAGGCGCAGATGCAGAAGTTGCTCCAGATGATCAGCTGGAAGATGAGAACAAAGAAGCTGGTGAGGAGAAGGAGAGAGCTCTGCAGGAGCTGATGAAGCAACCAGCTTGACAGAGAAACGAGCTGAGAAACCAGGGCCAGACAAATCAATCTAGTCAAACAAATCAATTTGAACAATCAAACGAAGACCAATCTAATTGGTTCAAACTGATTGTTTTGTATTGTCCACATCAGGCACAAGAAAACAAGAGCTCGAAATTAGAAAGGGCTGCAGAATCTCCGATGAACAGAGCTCAAATCAAATAAAGCCTGCAACGTATTAAATTTAAAGGACATATGCGTCAGAAGACTTTTCAGAACGGCTACATCTTTGTGTCCAACGGATATATCCAAGCAGCGGCTTTATAAACAGGCGCAATGTAACAGATTGTTGTGATGCGCCATAACAGTTAGAGTGTGTTGTGCGAAGTCCAAACAGAAAATCAAGAAACCAGCTCGAACAAGGAGCACTTCCTAGAGTGTGTGAGATTTGACTCATTGAGAGATTGTGCTTACACTGTAAATCTCACACACACACATTCACTCATATTCGAGAGATGAGCAAAACATATTAGAGTGAATGTGATTCAATACTCTCCATTGTAGTCTTTGGACAGAGATGTTAAACAAGTCTAGTTTTCTTTCGCACTGAGACGTTAAAGAAGTGTGTGTAGCCTTTCTCATTGAGGCGTTAAAGAAGTGAAGTTAGCCACATGCAGCTTGCGGGCTGGTGTGCAGTGTTAGATGCTAGGATTTCTTGAGGCTGTGGGTCATAGGAGTGGGTTGCAGCGAGGGTCGTTGTAATCAAAGTCTTATAGTGGATCCTTCCCGTGGCGGAAGAAGGGGATATGTATGAGATTGAGCTCCGAACTTCCAGAAACAAATTCAACGTATCTTTCTTTACTGTTTTCAGTGTTTACATTCATACTCATCACATATTTGTTTATGTTGTTAAAACTGTTTATTTGGGCTTCGAACGATAGAGTGCAGTTTGAGTTATTTTCGCATGTTTTATTTACATTACTCAATTTGTATCTCGGTGCACAAAGTATTCAAGAAAATTGATCTATTGCAGCTAAAGTTTTGTAACAAGATCGTTCGGCCGATGTGTCGAGCTGGTCCTAGCCTTCCAGCTGGAACCGGCATGCTTAGCGCTCGCCTTGTTTTAGGCTGGATTCAACTTTCGGCTGAATAAGCCAACATCGCCACTTGAGCCTTTCTGCTCAATGCATCATCAAATACATTCACTTTCCTAGGCTGATATTGGATCTCACAATCAAAATCCTTAATCAGCTCCATCCATATACGTTCTATCATATTCAAGTCTGACTGATAAAAGAGATACTGAAGACTTTTGTGGTCTGTGTACACCACAAATTGCTCGCCATACAGATAGTGGCGCCAAATCTTCAAGGCAAATACCACTGCTGCTGTGAGACCTGGATTTGTAATTGAGATTTATCGTTGGAATGAATCGATAAATAGAGGTTCTGCTGGTTTAAGATCTCTATTTGATTGTTTGAGTTGCATTTTCGGGTTCCATTTCGTGTGTTGAACAATTCTGGAGATTTTGTATTTTCGCATATTTGAGGTACCTGCTGGTTGACGTGTCAGCTGGTGTTGTGAGCTAGCAGCTGGTCGGTGGCAAAACCAATCGAAGTGTGTTTTAGCGCGAGATTCCTGAAACGCCGTCATTTGCGTGAAGTTTGGTTGCGCGTGTTGTGTTCAGCAGGTGCGTTAGTGTAGTTGCGTTGAGGGCAAAACGACTGTGTTTAGATTAGTTGACGGGACGTCGTTTCGATGTTGCGTCTGGTACCAGCTGGTAGATCACGTGTGTGTTCCTGCTGGTTGATCAGCAGATGTAGATGTCAACACTGGTCAACTTTCCTGTAGCTCGAAGAGGAAACGTCGTCGTTTCGTTGTTGCGACTGGGAGTCCAGCTGTGAGTGAGTTTCGCCGTTATTTCTTGCTGCTGGTATTTCGCGAGAGCTAGCGACTGGATGACGTCAGTGGAGCGACGTCGTTTGAGTTAGTTGCGACGCTGCGTTTTGAGGTTGCGACTGGAACCAGCAGAGAGAAGCGTTGCGTTGTTTTGTTCTTGCGACTGGATACCCAGCTGCTGGTGTGATATCCTGTGCGAAGTCATTTGAGTAAGTTGGCGCGACGCCATTTTGAGAACCAGTCGTTGGTTTGTTTTGCGATGGTGTAGCGTTGACTGAGAATCAGCAGTTGGTTCTTTGCGTCTGCTGTTTGTAGTGTTCCTGCTGATTTTGTCGGTAGACAATTATTGGTATTGATTTCCAGTCGTTGCAAGTGCTATTTATAGGAAGACTTGGTCTTCGATTTTGTGATATCATTACCCATACTTAGCAAATTTTCCAGCCTTTCGTTCCTTATCCTTCGAACCCTAGAGCACTGTTCAGCCGTGAGCTTTTCCGGCGATTTCCTGTCGTTTCCGGTGGTTGTTTTGCTCGTGCGAGGTAGCGTTGGACTCCTCTCGAGAAGCTCTTCCAATTCGTACCAGTTTTAGAAGCTGGAATTGGCTGGTCGAGGAACGCAAAGTTGCTGCCGTTCGAGTGTTGCATCGATTTGGTAGAACTACGTTCTGGTTTTCGGTGAGACCTTGTTCCTAGCCATAGTTTTTAAGATTTCTATGTATTGTTGAGGTATATGGAGCAGCTGGTCGAGTGAGACTCCCAGCCGTGAGCTTGATTAGCAACCTGTTAGATTTACGTTGTGTATGCCGTGTGTTTAACAGGCTTTTACCAGAGTCTTCGGGATTTCTCGCAGGGTTAGTTGTTTCTCAGTATAAGGTACGGATTTGAGCTTATATTACGGCGAGATTATGGCTTGGATGATTGTAGTTGCTGGTATGTGGAATGGCCGTGCCTGCTGGTTGTGTCCTGTTGAGGATTCTGTATGCTATTGTGTTATTGCTGTGTTGCATAGGTGTTTATGCTTGTATTCCAGCATGTTGCATACACGCATGTTATTCCATTCCAGCTTTGGTAGTCTTTTTACCTTGTTGTATTGTTGTTGTTTCTTACCAGGATGTGAGGGCGAGCGGCAATACCGCACTCTCATCTCCCTGCTGCGATCGTAGCCACCATGCGCCGAGTGGTTAACTACCACAGTTCATGGGCGAGGCAACAACAGGTTGAGTTGTTGTATGCATCTGGTAAGTGGGAGTAGTGTCATGGCGAGTGGCTCACTACCACACTGTGAACACACCCCGTGGCCACTGTATGTTGTTGGTAATTCTTGGAGCTATGTTTGAGTTCCTTAGCTCCCTTGTGGGTCGAGCTTTCCGTTGTTCTTCGGCGTCTCATGCATAGCACCTGCATTTTATTCCTTGCTGTTTATTTCTGTTGTATTATTGCTCTCCGTACTGGTGTTTGACCCCATGTCCCTCCGGGGCTTGGTTTGTTTCTTTGTTGCGTTGTTTTCAGGAAACCCAGGTTCTACAGCTGGTCGTGGTTTCAACCCAGCTGGTGGTGCCCCAGGAGGTGGCTAGTGTGTCCCAGTAGCATATAGCATATATATATATATATATGTATCAGTTAGCCAGGGGGATGCCCTGCGCTTTGTTGTTGTACCCGTAGGGGAGTATGATATATATTTGAATTATGTATGCTTTGTTGTTGATTGTTTTATGATTTGGGAAACTTATTTTAAGTATCGCTGTATTTTAAATTATATGTTTAAAACCGTCGGGCCTAAAAGCAAAAATTTTACCCACTTTTTGATAGCTTCCGCATGTGTTTATCTGTTGTGAGCACGAGGCCTGACAGCTGCCAACTCCAAATCATGAACTGGGTACCGAGTCTCATGCGGTTTCAACTGACGAAAGGTGTACGCAATGACTCGACCATTTTTCATCAAAACACAACCCAATCCATTGAGAAAAGCATCCGAACAAACCACAAAACCACTCGAACCTGAAGGCAAAGCTAACACGGGTGCTGAAGTTAGATTCTCTTTGAGAAATTGGAAACTGTTCTCACACTGCTCCGTCCAAACAAACCTCTTGTCTTTCTGGGTCAACTGCGTCATAGGCTTTGATATACTAGAGAATCCCTCTATAAAGCGACGATAATAGATAGCCAAACCTAAGAAACTACGAATCTCTAAAACATTCTTGGGACTCTCCATGTTAACAACAGCCTCTACCTTACTGGGATCCACAGAAATATCTTCAGCTGAAATCAGATGAACCAGAAACACAACCCTGTCCAACCAAAACTCGCACTTGGAGAACTTAGCATACAACTGCGAGTCTCGAAGTGTCTGAAGAACCAGTCTCAAATGCTCCTTGTGCTGCATCGGAGTCTTCGAGTAAACCAATATGTCATCGATAAACGCAATCACAAACTGATCGATGAACTCTCAAAAGACTCGGTTCATCAAGTCCATGAAAACTGCAAGGTCATTCGTCAATCCAAAAGGCATTACCAGAAACTCATAATGCCCGTACCTCATACAAAACGCAGTTTTCGCAACATCTTGCTCCCTCGTCGTGGCATTCACCTGGGCATGCGGGGTCCAGAGAAATGAAGTTGGGAAGACTGACCAAAACGTTAAGGACCAGGCTGCTGGAACGGCCTATACTGCGTCTTCCCCATCCTCGACTGCTGAATAGGAAAAGAACGACCTCTACCAGATCCCCCTGAACGACCCTGCGGTGGGGCAGCGATATGCTGAGATCCAGCCAAAGGACACACTCTCGCAAAGTGTTCATACTGTCCGCAATTGTTACACGAACCCTGCACGCCAACACACTACGATGTAGGGTGCTTTCCTCAACACTGGCCACAAAATTAGACCTTGGAACTACTGCTGTTAGAACTACCCAAACCAGAAGAACTAGAACCCGACTTCTTCTTGAACTGACGACCACGAGGCCTAAACCTATGATGTCCAGATTGTTGGCATGCCTGCTGCTACTGGGTTGGCTGGGATGACTGTGAAGACTGGGAAGGTTTCACCCCCGGAACCATGGGACGGTTACCTTGCACCACTTGTGGTCTAACACGAGACCTAAGATTTTGCAGTCCCTCCTCAATATCCATAGCTTTGTCCACCGCATCCGCATAACTCGTCTATGAACCCGCCAACACCAAAGAATATAATTCCTCATTCAGCCCCTCCATAAACTTGTTCCTTTTCGCCCTCTCACGACCAGAAACATGCGGAACATATGCAAGAAGAAAAGAAAATCTCCGGGCAAACTCCCCTACAAACATAGTCCCTTGCTCCAGGTTATCAAACTCACGCTCCTGGCGATAACATAGGACTCAGGGACGTACTCCTGTCGAAAGGCAGTACAGAAACTGTTCCACGAAATCCCTACACTGATCTCCTCTAAAGCTCGAGAAGCACCTCTCCACCAACACTCAACGCTCCTCCTCAAATGGAACGTAGCCAAAATCAACCGCTCGTCATAGTACCTCACACGATCAAACAACCCAGTAATAAGCTGCAACCAGGACTCAGCATCGGAACTAGGCTCATCACCATTAAACGTCTGAGGGTTCATCCGTTGAAACCTCGCAATCACAAGTTCCATGTCGTCCACAAGGGCTGCCAGCTCATCTAACTCATCCTCAACTTGTCCAACACGTCCACGACTAGGAATACTATGCTGCACTCATTCTGACCCTCGGATTCCTCCTGAAACTGCACTCTCACTCTACCCCTACGTCAATGTGAGACCTGGATTTGTAATCAAGATTAATCGTGAGAATTAATCGGTGTTTTTAGATTCTTAGTGGTTTAAGATCTCTGTTCGAATGTTTAAGTAGTAGTTTCGGGTCAAATTCCTCACTTAGAACAATTCTGGAGGTTTTTCGTATTTTTTAAGTATGGGGAGATATCTGTCAGCAGACATGGTGTCGTCATGTTTTCTGTTGTTGTGCGTTGGCGTAGCAATTGCTGACGTAAGCTTTGCTGTTGAGTTAGCACGTCCTGTTCTTTGTATTGGTTGCTGTCGATAGTGATTGGATTGGTTTGTAACGACGTCGTTTAGATTAGTAGAAGCGACGCCGTTTCAAGTAGATAGCAGATATCTACTGTGAGAAGTATGCCAGCGGATAACGTAGGAACCAGTCGTGGGGAAACTAGCGTGTTTTTGTGTTGAGCGCTATATGACACCGTTTTGAGGAGCTAGTGACGTAAGCATATCTGTTTGATTTTGTTTTGTTAAGTCGCTGCGACATAGTTTTGATTAGCGTTGTTTGAGAATTCAGCAGTTGGTTCTTTGCATTTGCTGGTTGTATTTGTTTGTTGGTGCCTGCTGGTTTTGTCGGTGGATGATTTAACCAGCTTTTGCGAGATGTATTTAAGGAAGACTTGGTCTTCGATTTCGAGCACCAGATTCCATACTTAGCGAAATATTTTCCCCGATTGTGTTTTTCGCTTCGAACCCTAGGTTACTGTTCACCGTAGCTTTTCTCCGGCAATTCCCATCGTTTCCGGCCGTTGTTTGGTACGTTCGAGGTAGCGTTGGACTCCTCTTGCGAAGCTCTATCATTCCATGCCATTCTTGGAGGCGGTTGTTGGCTAGTTAAGGAACGCGAAGTTGCTGCCCGATTGTGCGTTTTGTAGTGCAGGTAGAACTTCATTCCCTTGTGATGAGATCTTGTTCCTAGCCTGGGTTTAGGCTTCTAGTAAGTTGTTTTGGTAGTAATTGAGTAGGTTGAGCGTGGCTCCCAGCCGTGAACTTCTGTAATTGGCCGTGAATTTCTGTGCAGCTTTTGAGATCTGTGTGCTGTGTTTTTAGCAGGTTGCTATCCAGATCTCTCGGGCCTGTTTTGTGGTAACTATTGCACATAAGGTACGGATCTGAGCTTGAAGTAGTTGGGAATTGGCGTGAGATTGAATGCTAGATGGCTGCTTGTACATTGACATGGATGTTGCTGTGTGTATATGTGATTGCTGTTCATTTTAGCTGCTATGTTTATGCATACACGCATTTCCCATATTGCATTCATATTTCGGTTGCAGACATTGTTTCGTATCTTGTATTGCTGTTGTTGATTCTTACCAGGATGCGAGGGCGAGCGGCAATACACACTCTCATCTCCCTGCTGGGATTGTTAGCCACCATGCGCCGAGTGGTTAACTACCACAGTTCATGGGCGCCACACTTTGAACTCACCCCGTGGCCACTGATTCGTTGCTGATCTCTTGGAGCTATGTTTGAGTTCCTTGGATCCCTTGTTGGTCGTAGCCTTCAGCTGTTACCAAATAAAATGTGCATAGCATCTTCATTTTATCTTATGCATTCTTTTAGCTATATCTGTTGCTCTCCGTACTGGGGTTTGACCCCATGTCCCTCTGGGGCTTGGTTTGTTTCCTTGTTTGTGTTGTTTTCAGGGAACCCAGGTTTTACAGCTGGTAGTGGTTTTAACCCAGCTGGTGGTGCCCCAGGAGGTGGTTAGCGTGTCCCAGTTACGTATAGCATATTTATATATATATGTATCAGTTAGCCAGGGGATGCCCTGCGCTTCGTTATTGTATCCAGTAGTTGGAGTCTGATACATGTTTTGGTTGTTGTATGCTATATTGTTGGTTGTTTTATTTAACTGGGATATATTTTGAGTATCGCTCTATTTTAAATTACATTGTTTTAAACCGTCCGGCCAAAAACAAAAATTTTACCCGCTTTTTGATAGCTTCCGCATGTGTTTGTATGATTTTACTCTGTTTAGAGCACGAGGCCTGACATTTTTGGTATCAGAGCTTAAGCTGGGATAAGCTAGATTTCTTTGATCACACTCGAGTCTAGGCACAGTGTGGTGTGTGGCATGTGCTTGTTTATGTGACTACGTGCTGCATATTTCTGTGTTATTTGCTATCTATGCCATATCTGTTCTGTTTTGCTTGATCTTGTTGAGTGTTTTCGTAGATGCCGCCTAGACGTCGTTGTAGAGGTAGGGGCAGTTTGAGGAATCAGCTGGACAGAACGAGGATAGGCGTAGTGCTCGCAGTCATACTCGTGTTAGTGATGAGGAGGAGGAAGTTGGTGACTTGCCTCCCCCGGTGGAGCGAATGGACGTGGTGATAGCACGGTTTCAGCGGATGAACCCTCCAGTCTTTAATGGTGACGAGTCCTGTGAGGATGCAGACTCGTGGCTCCGGAATATCAATGGTCTTTTCGATCGGGTGCAGTATGATAATGATCTTCGGCTGAGTTTAGCGACTCTCTTGCTCAGGAAGGCAGCGGAGCGTTGGTGGCGAGGCGCTTCAAGTACCTTGTTAGAGACCGGTGTTGGGGTCTCTTGGGAAAGTTTTGCGAGACCTTCCGGCAGGAGTATGTGCCCGAGTCTTATGTGAACGCCCGGGAGCGGGAGTTCGACCATCTGGAACAGGGTTCCATGACTGTTCGGGAGTATGCTAGGAAGTTCTCTTCTCTGTTGGCGTACATTCCCCATGTTTCTGGCCGTGAGAGGGCCAAGCGGACTCGATTTCTTGAGGGCATGAATGAAGAGTTGTATCAGATGGTTTTGACTAGTAAGCCCAAGACTTACGCTGAGGCTGTGGACAGTGCCATCAACATTGAGGAAGGTTTGCGTAGTCGTCGTGCTCGCAGGCAGCAGGCAGCGCCGGGTGGTCGTCCTGCTATTCAGGGAGCACAGTCTTCAAAGTCCTCCCAGTCAGCCTATCAGCCCCAGTAGAAGCAGCAGCCACAGGTGGCTCAGCAGTCTGGCCGTCAGAGGTTTCGACCCCGAGGTCAGCAGTTCAAGAAGAAGTCGGGTTCTGGCTCTTTTGGTTCGGGCAGCTCGAGTAGCAATGGTTCTCGGGCTGAGTTTTGCGGCTTTTGTGGTGGAAAGCATCCTTCCACGCAGTGTGTTGGTGTGCAGGGTTCCTGCAACCTTTGTGGTCAGTACGGGCATTTTGCTAGAGTGTGCCCGTCAGCTGGATCACAGCAGACCACGGCCCAGTCTCAGGGTCGTGGAGGTCAGTCTAGGGGTCGTTCCCCTCAGTTTCCGCAGCTCCGTTTGGGTGAGACTCGGTTTAGGCCGTTTCAGCAGCCTGGTCCTTCGCGCTTCGGACAGTCGTCTCAGCCTTTCTTCTCAGGACCCCAGCATGCTCAGGTTAACGCCATCACTAAAGACCAGGCTGAGGAGACACCGAGTCGGGTAATCGCAGGTACTTGCCTTGTTTTTTATTTTCCTGCGCGTGTGTTGTTTGACACCGGTTCATCGCATTCGTTTATTTCTGATTCGTTTGTTGTTGAGCATGGTCTGTGTACCATTTCGTTGCACGATGCTGTTTCCGTGTCTACCCCTGGCGGTGTGAGCTTGTTCTCCCAGGAGGTTTTGTTGGATGTGTGTTGAGGTTTGGTGAGCATGTCCTGTTAGCGAACTTGATCCGTTTGATGCTTCGGGATTTCGATTGCATAGTTGGGATGGATGTGCTGTCCAACTATAGGGCCTCCGTGGACTGCTTCCATGGGATTGTGCGCTTTAGACCTTTGTCTGGAGAGAAGTGGGACTTCTACGGCCAGGATTCTAGATCGAAGATCCCGTTGATCTCAGCTATGGAGATGTTCAGCTTGTTGTCTTTGGGAAATGCTGGCTTTATGATTTACGCTTTGGATGCGTCTTCTTCCCACGTGCAGCTCAGTGATGTTCCCATGGTGCGACATTTCCCGGATGTGTTTCCGGAGGAGATTCCTGGTTTTCTTCCGAGGCGGGAAATAGACTTCAGCATAGAGCTGGTGCCTGGCACATCTCCGATTTCGCCTGCCCCTTATCGTCTAGCGCCTGCGGAGTTGAGAGAACTCAAGGTGCAGTTAGATGATTTGCTGGAGAAAGGTTTTACTCGTCCTAGTATGTCACCGTGGGGAGCGCCCATACTGTTTGTGAAGAAGAAGGATGGCTCAATGCGGATGTGCATTGATTTTCGCCAGTTGAATAAAGCCACTGTCAAGAACAAGTACCCCTTTCCGAGAATCGATGATCTGTTTGATCAGTTGCAAGGTTCTGCGGTGTATTCAAAGATTGATATTTGTTCCGGGTACCATCAACTGAGAGTGAGAGATCAGGATGTCGCGAAGACTGCGTTTCGTACGAGGTACGGGCATTTTGAGTTTTTGGTGATGCCGTTTGGTTTGACCAACGCGCCTGCAGTCTTTATGGATTTGATGAACCGAGTTTTCCACGATTTTATTGATCCGTTTGTTATCATGTTCATCGACGACATCTTAGTCTATTAGAAGACTCCTTTGGAGCACAAGGAGCATTTGCGTATTGTCCTTCAGACGCTGAGAGACCAGCAGTTGTATGCAAATTTTTCCAAGTGTGAGTTCTGGTTGGATCGCGTCGTATTCTTGGGTCATGTGATTTCAGCCGAGGGGATTTCGGTGGATCCCAGTAAGGTTGATGCTGTTCTGAACTGGGAGCGTCCCAGGAATGTTTCCGAGATTCGCAGTTTCTTGGGTCTGGTTGGCTATTATCGTCGCTTCATTGAGGGATTCTCAAGTATAGCAAAGCCGATGACTCAACTGACGCAGAAGGACAAGAGATTTGTATGGACTGAGCAGTGCGAGAATGCTTTTCAACTGCTCAAGGAAAAGTTGACTACTGCGCCTGTGTTGGCTCTGCCGTCCGGTACAAGTGGATTCGTTGTTTGTTCTGACGCTTCGCTCAATGGATTGGGTTGTGTGTTGATGCAGAATGGTCGGGTCATTGCGTATGCCTCGCGGCAGTTGAAACTGCACGAAAC
>KV019612.1:287252-339263 GCA_001598015.1 Dorcoceras hygrometricum | reverse complement strand
AACGCAATTGTAAATCATTACACACATAATGAAAGTAAAGAACGCCATATAAAAGAATGCGAATATTATATATAAAGACTGTTTCATACAAGAGTCTATAAACCCACACGCCACAAGTTGGCTAGTTGGGCATCTACTCTAACAATCTCCCACTTGCCCTAAAGCCAACTACTCATCAGACGCAGTCCCATTGATTCGAGATGTTTTTCTAACAACGGTCCAGGCAAGGTCTTCGTAAGTGGATCAACAACGTTGTCCGCAGAGGTGACTCTCTCAACTGCTATGTCACCTCTAGCCACAATATCCCGGATTATGTGGTATTTCCTCAGTATGTGTTTGGATCTTTGGTGAGACCTAGGATCCTTTGCTTGCGCAACGGAACCCGTGTTGTCGCAGTACACCGGGACTGGACCAACTCCATTAGGAATGACGCCCAACTCTTGGACGAAATTCCTTATCCAAACGGCCTCCTTAGCAGCAGCTGATGCTGCAATGTACTCAGCCTCAGTGGTTGAATCCGTGATGGTGTCTTGCTTGGAACTCTTCCAAGAGACAGAACCACCATTGAGCATGAATACAAATCCAGAGGTTGATTTCGAATCATCCACGTCACACTGAAGGCTAGAATCTGTGTAGCCTTCCAGTTTTAGTTCACAACCCCCGTAGACCATGAACATATTCTTAGTCCTTCGTAAGTACTTAAGAATATCCTTCACAGCCTTCCAATACAATTGGCCGGAGTTGGCCTGGTAGCGGCTCGTGACACTCAGAGCATATGCGACGTCCGGTCTAGTCGAGATCATGCCATACATAATACTACCTATAGCCGAGGCATATGGTACCCGTGTCATACTCTCTATCTCCTCATCAGTCTTTGGACACATATACTTGGATAGAGTGACCCCGTGGCACATAGGTAGGTGTCCTCTCTTGGACTCTTCCAAAGAGAACCTCTTAAGTATGGTATCGATGTAGGTAGCTTGGGTGAGTCCGAGCATCCGTTTAGGTCTATCCCGATAGATCTGTATTCCAAGAATATAGGATGCTACACCCATGTCCTTCATCGAAAATCTACTAGACAACCATACTTTAGTTTACTGCAGCATTCCTACATCATTCCCAATGAGTAGAATGTCATCAACATCAAGTACGAGGAATGTCACAGCGCTTTTAACTACCTTCTTATATACACATGGCTCATCGGGATTCTTGATGAAACCAAATTCCTTAATTGTTTAATCGAATCTCAGGTTCCAACTTCACGATGCTTGTTTGAGACCGATGATCGATCTCTGAAGCTTGCATACCTTATGCTCGCTTCCAACAGATGTGAAACCCTCAGGCTGCGTCATATAGATCTCTTCCTTAATGTTTCCATTAAGGAACGCAGTTTTCACATCCATTTGCCATGTCTCATTGTCGTACCATGCGGCTATGGCTAACAAAATTCTAATCGACTTGAACATTGCGACTGGCGAGAAGGTTTCATCATAGTCAACACCTTGCCTTTGAGTGTAACCTTTCGCGACCAGTCGCGCCTTGTAGGTCATTACCTTACCATCAGGCCCAAGTTTCCTCTTGTACACCCATTTGCACCCAATAGGAACGATTCCTTCGGGGGGGTTAACCAGAGTCCAAACTTGGTTAGCATGCATTGAGTCAAACTCAGACTGCATTGCTTCAAGCCATAAGTTAGAATCAGCATCGGAAATTGCCTCCTTGAAAGTTCTTGGATCAGATCCAAAAACTTGATCACCTTGATCATCTTCAAGAAGAAAACCATATCTCTCAGGAGCCCTAGGAATCCTTTCGGATCTCCTAGGTGCGACCATATCTGGTACTGGCTCAGTAGGTGAGGGAGATTCACTTGGTACTTCAATTGGTTCTCGAACCTCTTCGAGTTCTACTATTTTGCCCTTTCTATAAAGTAGAAATTCCCTTTCCATAAAGGTGGCATTCCTAGAGACAAACACTTTTGTCTCGCTGGGATAGTAGAAATAGTATCCAATGGAATTCTTTGGATACCCAATGAAGTAGCATAAGATGGATCTCGTATCCAGCTTATCTCCCATTGTCTGCTTCACATAAGAACTTGTTCATCCTGCTTAGGGAAATGTGACCTAGCCTAGCGTGCCAAAGTTGTGCTGGGTTCAAGTTATCGTGTTTCCGTTTAATCGTTGTTGTGTGTGTTTCGACATCGCGAGTTGGAACGTCTTTTAATTTTAAGGTGTATAGATCATTTTCGCGTTCACCAATTCCAATTAAACGTTCATTCTTGTAAATATTGCAAATCGAATTAGCAATCATACAAGTCTATCAAGCATAGGAATAGAAATAATGTTTTTAATTAATTCAGGAACAAATAAAACGTCTCGTAACAACAACTTAAAATTTGAAGACAGAAATAATCTAATATCCCCTATAGCTACTGCAGCAACTCTTGCTACATTGCCAAGCCTCAACGTGGGTCTCACCCTCTCTAAGACGTCGACTTCTTGTCATCACCTACAAATCATTGCAGATATGAGATCCACATCCGGTATCAAGTACCCAAGAAGTTGAATTTAGAGACATATTTGTTTCAATATAGAACATACCTTTTGCAGTTCGCAACTGCTCGAGGTACTCCTTGCAGTTCCTCCTCCATTGCCCAGCCTTGTGGCAGTGGTGGCAAACGTCCTCGCTCTTGTTAGGCTTAGAAGCCCTTGCCTTCGGTTTCTTGGCAGACTTTTCCTATTTCGCATGAGCAGAACGCTTCTTGCTCTTGCGTCTGGGCCCCTTATTCGCAGAGGAAGAAGAACCCAGAAGGAGGACGGGTTTGTCCTTCTTTATGGTCCCCTCAAACACTACAAGCATGTTCACCACCTCTCCAAGGGTGGCTTCCAGCTTGTTCATGTTGAAGTTGACCACAAAGGGGTCAAATGCAGCAGACAGTGAGAGGAGAAGTACATCCACAGACAGCTCATGTGGAAGTGCGATATCAAGGCCCGACAGCTTTTCAACGAGCCCAATCATGCGAACCCCATGCTCGTGGACCGAAGTCCCATCGCATATGCGGCTCGTCATCAGCTCCTTGACAGCCGTGAACCTCTCATGTCGAGAGTTCTCCCCATACAGTTCCTTGAGATGAAAAAGTATGGCAGAGGCATACTTTGTCTTCTCAAAGCGCCGTTGCATTTCGTTGGACATCGATGCCATCACATAGCATCGAGCTTTAACCTCATCGTCCCGCCATTGGTTAAGCGTGATCAGATCCTCAGGGCTGACATCGGCAGGGGTTTCCTCCGGAGGCGACTTCTCTATCGTATAGAGAAGCTTCTCCGAAGCCAATACAAGATTAAGGTTGCGGAGCCAATCTTGATAGTCAAGACCAGTGAACCTGTTGCTATCCAGTATAGCAGCAAGCGGGTTTTTCATCGAAACCATTTTTAGAGCAGTTATACTGAAAAGAAAACAGACATCGGCAGGGGTTTCCTCCGGAGGCGACTTCTCTATCGTATAGAGAAGCTTCTCCGAAGCCAATACAAGATTAAGGTTGCGGAGCCAATCTTGATAGTCAAGACCAGTGAACCTGTTGCTATCCAGTATAGCAGCAAGCGGGTTTTTCATCGAAACCATTTTTATAGCAGTTATACTGTAAAGAAAACAGACATGCATTACTGACTATATAAAAATAAACACTAAGACATAAAACATGGTCATTAAGTTTTATGAATTACCCTCCCACTATTTTAACGATTTCACCACCCTCTGTACACTACACCCATTGTTGATGGAAGGTAGGGTTAATTTAAACAATTTTAAATACCCTTTTGTTTATCGAATAAACATTTATCTTGAGTTTTAAATTTTAAATCAAATTTAAAACGAGGGATTTTATTTTTGAAAAAATTGGTCTCATGCATATTTAAATCTAATTTAAAACATGCAAACATGCGGATTCAATTTTCTATATATCAACATATATAAAGTAATATTGGGATGATCGATCACGAGAGCTATGCGGTCCGTGGTTGCCAGCCACGGACCTGGGTCCAATCCTAGGGGTAATGCAATATGCAATGCAATCCTATTACAAAGCTTTCCGGTTTTACAGATCTCCGGTCTTCAATATCTTTATCGTCATTGTCCACCGTCTTCGGATGTCCTCCCACTAAATCTAGTAATTTACATTTAAATCTACTATGACAAATAAGAGATACATTTATCAAGGGGTGGGAACTGGCCACAAACAGGCCCACTTTAAATGATAATCAAATATTTAAAACCGAAATCATATAAAACCTATTGCATACACCTAACACATTGGGCACGGCTCTCGATCACCCCAATCATGCAATTAATCAAATTAACATGCATAATTCAAATAATCTAATTATTTATCGTAAAATCATATTCTAATTACGAAATCGTATTTTATAATAAAATCCTATTCGTGCGGCCAGCGGCGCACAGCAGGCCGGCCTCCTCCGTGTCAATTGTGCGGCCAGCGCACGGCAGGAGGGGCGACAGCGTGCAGCCAGCGCTTGAGTTCCATGCGCAGCACGTCGCCTAACATCGGCGCACCATCTCGCGACGATAGCGAGAAGCGGCGCCCATCCATGCACGGCCAGCGCGCTTTAATGCGCGCGGTGGGGCGCCGCCGTGTGCGACGGCGATTCCAGTCCGGAATTTCGATTCCGTTTTCGTCTCGATTCTGAAAAATAGGATGTTATATACAATTATGGCAATTCTTATGATCATATCCGAAAAACCTGGCTCTGATACCACTGTTGGGGATCCGGATCCGCCCCCCGGCAAGGCAGCGGAAGAACATAGAATAAAAGCCGGGAGACGATCAATACGAAAAATTCAATAACAATTATTGACATACATAGGGGGTTCAAAACCACTACCTTGCTGGCACTTGTGCCTGGCTCCAACCGTAGTTACAATAACGTCGGCTCTTCTCGGTAGACTGCGGTAGATATCGCCAATCCGGTCCACGACCAGAACCGAGACTTCTTCGTCAGCCTGCATTAGAAGCACTGACGAATTCTGCATGAACGGATTCTCCTCAAAAAACTAGGCCGGAACGATTTCCGGCGAAGCGGCGGCGGCGGCGGGCGGCGGCGGGCGGCTTGAGGTAATTTGAAGAGAGGGGCGGCGGTTTGCACTTAGGGTTAGGTTTAGTTGTAACACTTGTGTTTAGGTTAAGTCAAAGTTCTACATTAAATAGAATAGGTGATGGATTTGGATCCGGCCCAATGGGCCCGGGTCCAACGGATGAACATTCGTTTCATCTCCATCACCGAGACTTCACCGTATCTCCGATCGCCGATCAGATCGGACCGATCGAATCAGTTTCCGAAACTGAATATTATGATCTGAAAAACCATTTTTCAGAACCCCAGTGCAAAATGACCGTTTTGCCCCTCAACAGCGGGAAACCTCGGTTTGACCCCTGTTGACTTTTAGGAAGTCGCACATCCCGAAATCCTCTTCTCGTGCTCACACATTGAGCTGAGTATCCGTGCCGGGTCCAACGGATGAACATTCGTTTCATCTCCATCACCGAGACTTCACCGTATCTCCGATCGCCGATCAGATCGGACCGATCGAATCAGTTTCCGAAACTGAATATTATGATCTGAAAAACCATTTTTCAGAACCCCAGTGCAAAATGACCGTTTTGCCCCTCAACAGCGGGAAACCTCGGTTTGACCCCTGTTGACTTTTAGGAAGTCGCACATCCCGAAATCCTCTTCTCGTGCTCAACACATTGAGCTGAGTATCCGTGCGGGAATCTCGAATCTAGTAATTGTGTGACCCTCAATGGTTCAGGGATACAGCTAGCCATGGGCCCATAACCATTGTGGCTCCGGAATCACAATCCCAGACTTTCCCAACGGATCATGGTAAAGCGTCTAGCAACATCGCCCCATGATCCCCTAGGTATCACTGATAGTGCCTGCAAGAACCAGTCGGTCATGGTTAGCGTACAGTACGGTCCTTTCAATCCATATATCCCGATCAGATCAAAGACCATTGGTAAATCGAGAGTCGCTAAAGATCCGATAGCTATGCATACATCTTGGAGATCGAATAGTGACATCGCGAGTGTAACTAGGTTAACACATTTACCTAAAACACTTCTAGTGCTCTGGCCAGAGATTTATACACTATTATCCCCTCAGATAGCATAGGATATTCACGCATGTCTGCGAGCGGTGAATCCTCGACAACGATGCATCGACTCCTACATTCATCGGGGTCTCACCCAATCCCGACGCCTTATGACCCCAAGTGAGTCGGCAAACGGGTCAAAGTGAGACGCCTATCATGTAGAGTCTCAATGACGTTTCGAGTCGTGAGGACTAATCAGTACAACCAAGATCTCGGACTTATCCACTCGACAAATGGTAACCACTTGGAAAGTCCGAAGGAGGGTAGTTCGATAGATCACCAGGTAACTATCTATCTGCATGCTCAGAACATCACAATGTTCCCTACCAATGAAACATGGTACTTCGCATCGCAGATACTAGTCTCGAACTCGGGCGGCCTTATCCTTATTTTGACGGCCCAATCGACTAGGAACATGTTCAGAATCCACAGCGACTATTAGATGTGTTTCATGATAGCCATCATACCCACTATCACATCTAACATACGCTTAAGTGCATTCTAGGTCTTTACTCAACGTAATTGTAAATCATTACACACATAATGAAAGTAAAGAACGCCATATAAAAGAATGCGAATATTATATATAAAGACTGTTTCATACAAAAGTCTATAAACCCACACGCCACAAGTTGGTTAGTTGGGCATCTATTCTAATGTGATCTGAGAACCTGCTAAGAAAATAACAACACTAGCTCAAGGACCGTAGCACAGAAACTATGAACTGGGAGCTACGCACTCCACCAGTTCTATCCTACCCATCTAGCTCAACAACCAGCTCTAAACAAAGCACAAGGGTAGAAACTAACACTTACCCAACGAGCTACCTGAACGGTAGGAGTAATTCGACGTTTATGCTAACAGACTACAGAAGGAAGATGTCTTCGCGAATATCTCCAAGCTTGACGCAAGCTTCCACAAGTTGTACCAAACGAAGCGTCTTAGCAAGAGGAGTCCAGTGCTACCACTCTCGGTTCAGTTCGAGCTGTCTACCGCCGGCAATCGGAGAAGATAGGGTTCGGTGAACATTAGCTAGGGTATCGCGATAGAGTTCGCTCACGGGAAATATTTCTAAGTGTCGGGGAATAATACTGGACGAAGGGTAAAAGTCCTATTTTAAATACAACTAAAATCTGGTCACATCTAGTGAACAGTAGCCACCGACAACCTCGGGGTTCACATTCGAAACCAGCATAGATCTGAGTACCACTCTAGATCTGGACACTATGTTGAAACAGACATGGGACTTAACCAAACGACGTCGCACAAAAAACATGCTCCCAACTATTACACGTCATCCCGCTAACTCAAGTCTAAAACACTAAACGGCTCGCGCCCATAGCACTAAGATCTGACGCACAATAGCTAATCAAATCTTAAATCCCTAAACCATACCGATATACTCCACAACACGAACCGAGACTAAGAACTGGTCTGTCACTCAGCGCTAACAACTTACGCAACTCAAATCTGGATATTCTCAAAACGACGTCGCACCGCTGCTGTGAGCACCAGATCCCACGGGGTCACGGATTTGTGAATGAATTAAAATTTTGAAATAAAAATACGGGCTAAACGGCAATTTGTTATAAGCTGTATTTCTTATTACTTAGAAAAAAATTAGAAACACAAATACAAAACTGACAAACAAACTGTTGGCGCCAAGTACTGAACATTTTGCGGAAACAGATTTCTTATATATATACTGCAATTGCGATATTACAACATCTGAAATTCTATATGATTTCACTACTGTTGTAATTAATTTAATACAAATGTCTAAGATAAAAGACAACAACTAAGACACAGGAAAATGCTGTCCATAGATAAATACTTCACCACCCAGCTGTCTCAGCTTCCACCTTCCTCTTGACCCTTAACTGTCTCACCTGCACCATTTTAAAAGCTAATGAGCCTAGGGGCTCAGCAAGTAAAATCTGGATAATAGAAAAATCATTTAATGCAGACAGACATCTGAACATATACATAACTGAGTTAAAGGAACTTCATTTAAACATAAACATTCTTAAACTTTCTTTCATAACTTTCGTAAACATGGATGTGGGGATAATAGCCCAGATCCCTTCGTTTAAATTCTTTAAACTTTCTGATTTATGGCTTAGAAGCTCTCCTTAGGTCCAATGTGCACTTGATCAAATGACTACTGATATCAGTTCTTAGCATATAACTCAATATGAAGGGGTATACAGATCCGTCAATCCGTAATCCTGATCCTTCCTATTTGAAGGGGCACGCTGGTTCGTCAGCCAGGCACTCACCCTCCCTTATTACCGTCTGTTATCTATGCCATAAATCTTTAAAATAAACTTTCATTATTTAAACTCCTTTCTTTCAAAAGCTTCTTTAAAATCAGCTTTTGAATTCAGCTTTTGGATTCTCACTGGGTTCGCTTCTTTCAAAACTTTGCTTCCCATTTTAAAAACCTACTCAATATCAGATTTGACTACTGGAAAGTAATCGCTGAAATAGAAAAACTTTCTCTAAAAGAAACTGTACTGGAAAGCAAAAAAGATTTCAACTGTGGAAACAGATCTTACTCTCGAAATAGTATAAACTAACTTCGAACAGATGTGACAAAGAAGTTGTATCGTTAGCGTGGAACAGAAGTCTGACTAGGAAAATACATTGCTAACCTTGCAACAGATGTCACTGGTCAACTCAGCTGTCAACGCAGAAACAGTACTTTGAAAAGAAACAGATATATCAAACGTAATAACGTTTAGAAGTAAAACAGCTGTGACTAGGTCAAACAGATGATACCAGTTCTGCCTATCAAACCAGACTTAGTTTCTGATTCAACTAGCATCTCCGATTACATAGAGTCAAATTCAGATATTACCATTCACTAGAAAGAAGAACATTCATGAACAAATTTTACTCAAATCCAAACTCCTCAGTATCTTTAAACATCTTTTCTTAAAACATCTGAAAACTTGTAAGCAGAAAACATAACTTTTTGAACCCAATCTTTCTTTCTTAAACATTCATAAATCTTCTTTGAACCTGAACTTAAACATAACTTTAACATACAGGCAAGCAGATCCATAAAATGAGAAAATCAATATATGCTTCAAATGGTGTAGCAAATGATCAGCTTTTACTTGCCTTTAAAACTCGAGCTTTGCAACGGCAGTAGGTTCCTGCAGAGTTCCACCTTAGCAATCACGATGAGTTTCTTTGGAAATATTTGAGAGAACACAAAAGAGTTTGCTTCCTATAAATGAAATGAATCTTTTCCTTCGAAAACAGGTATTTATATGGGAGGGATTAGTGGCAAGCAAGGTGTATTAATCAAGCATGACACACCTTGCCTAAGTTATGAAATTTTAGTAAAATTCTTCCCTCAATGTTTTAATTGCAAATCTACCAAACCCTTTTTAAATGAAATCATTTTGTCCTCCTTAAAATCATTTAAACAAGTTTCTAAAATCTGCTCGTGCATTGCGTTTGGAGTAACCTCAACTGGAACTTGCTGCGTCGCTCCTCAGTACTGAAATCAATAAGATCAGTTTTCATAAAATAACTTATGCTAACATTTAAATTTGTCATTTTGACCCTTGAAATAAATAAGATGCATATATGTGATCCTATGGATTTTGGGGTGTTACAACTCTGCCCTCCTTATTGAAATTTCGTCCTCGAAATTTACTTAGATATGGGTAAAGGTTAAGCATATCAGCTTCTGTCTCCCATGTAGCTTCTCGCTCCGACTGGTTAGACCATTGTATCTTAACCATAGGAATACTACGGTTTCTTAGCTTTCTAACTTCTCGAAGAAGAATCTTCTCCGTTCTCTCTTCATAACTTAAATCTGGCTCTAACTGGATTGGTTCATGGCTTAGCACATGCGAAGGGTTAGGAATATAATTCTTCAAAGCTTAAACATGAAAAACGCTATGCACTGCGGATAGCTGCGGGGGCAGTGCTAATCGATAAGCTAGCGTTCCTACTCTTTCAAAAATCTCATATGGTCCAATATATCTTGGACTCAGCTTTCCTTTCTTCCCAAAATGCATTACTCCTTTCATTGGAGCAATTTTAAAAAATACATGATCACCAACAGAATTCCTACTAAAGGCATCTGCCACCACATTGGATTTTCCTGGGTGATAACTGATCGTGCAATCGTAATCCTTAACCAGCTCTAGCCATCTTCTCTACCTCATATTCAATTCCTTCTGGGTAAAGAAATACTTGAGGCACTTATGATCAGTGAATATTTCACACTTCTCCCCATAGAGATAATGTCTCCAAATCTTAAGGGAAAAGACAACAGCTGAAAGTTCTAAATCATGCGTAGGATAATTCTTCTCATGATTCTTAAGTTGTATGGAATCATAAGAAATCACTCTTCGGTCCTGCATCAATACGGCACCTAGACCCATCTTAGACGCATCTGTATAAATAACAAATTTTCCTTGATCAGATGGCATAACCAACACAGGGGCTTCTACCAGCGCTTGTTTCAACTTGTCAAAACTGATTTGACATCCTGGGTCCATTCATACTTAACCAGCTTTCTTGTCAGCGAGGTCAAGGGAACAACTATCTTAGAAAATCCTTGGATAAATCGCCTATAGTACCCAGCTAAACCCAAGAAACTCCTTATCTCTGAAACAGATCTTGGTACTGGCCAGTCTCGAACAGCTTTGTGCAGCTTTCATTCGTTCTTTTATCTTTCTAACAGCTTCTGCTGTTTTTTCCACTACATCTGGTCCTAATCCAGCTCTCTCACCAACTTCATCCCAGTGAAGAGGTGTTCTACACTTGTGACCATAGAGAGCTTCATATGGAGCCATCTGGATAGATGCTTGAAAACTGTTGTTGTACGCAAATTCTACCAATGGTAGGTTTAGATCCCAACTCTCTGAAAAATCCACAATACATGCTCTGAGCAAATCTTCTAAAATCTGAATCACCCTTTCTGATTGACCATCTGTCTGGGGGTGAAATGTGGTGCTAAAGGTCAGCTTTGTACCCATAGATCTATGCAAACTCTTCCAGAAAGCTGAGGTAAACTTCGGATATCTATCCGATACTATGGAAACTGGAACACCATGTAGCCTCACTATTTCCTTTACATAAAAATCCGTATATCTACTCAAATCGTAGGTTGTCTTAACTGGTAAGAAGTGAGCAGACTTAGTGAGTCTATCTATTATAACCCAAATAGAGTTATATCCTTGAACAGTCTTAGGTAGACCAACTACAAAGTCCATCGCTATACACTCCAACTTCCATTATGGAATAGGCAGTGGCTTCAATAATCCTGCTGGTGTTTTTGCCAATTGACAAGTCAAACACTCAGAGAAAAATCTGGCAATGTCTCGCTTCATTCCTGGCCACCAGTAAAACTTCTGGAGGTCCTTATACATCTTAGTACTCTGTGGATGTACAGATACGGGGCTGTATGGGCCTCTGTCATGAGATCTGATCGCAAGGTGTCTACTTGGGGCACCCAGATCCTGTCTTGAAATCTGATTATTTCTCCTTCTGAAAAGTAGAGGTTGCTGCCTCTATCTCTATCTTTCTTAACCCACTTCTGAAGTTTCTCATCTTTGGGTTGTCCTTCTCAAATCTGATATATCAGATTTGACCTTATAGAGAGATCTGCCAAAACCATAATACTACCGTCGGGCACTACTTGTATTCCCGACTTCTAAATATCATAAGCCAATGGTCTCTGGACCAAAAGCTGAGCTAAACCAACAGAATTCCTACTCAAGGAATCTGCCACCACATTCGCTTTTCCTGGGTGATAACTGATCGTGCAATCGTAGTCCTTAACCAGCTCTAGCCATCTTCTCTACCTCATATTCAATTCCTTCGGGGTAAAGAAATACTTGAGGCTCTTATGATCAGTTAATATTTCACACTTCTCCCCATAGAGATAATGTCTCCAAATATTAAGGGCAAAGACAACAACTGCAAGTTATAAATCATGCGTAAGATAATTCTTCTCATGATTCTTAAATTTTCTGGAAGCATAAGAAATCACTCTTCGGTCCTGCATCAATACAGCACCTTGACCCTTCTTAGACGCATCTGTATAAATAACAAACTTTCCTTGATCAGATGGCATAACCAACATAGGGGCTTCTACCAGCGCTTGTTTCAACTTGTCAAAACTGATTTGACATCCTGGGGTCCATTCATAATTAACCAGTTTTCTTGTCAGCGAGGTCAAGGGAACAACTATCTTAGAAAATCCTTGGATAAATCGCCTATAGTATCCAGAAAAACCCAAGAAACTCCTTATCTCTGAAACAGATCTTGGTACTGGCCAGTCTCGAACAGCTTCTACCTTGGCTGGGTCAACTTCCAATCCATCCTTAGATATAATATGACCTAAGAATGCTACTTTCTCCAATCAGAAGTCACACTTGCTGAACTTAGCAAACAACTTCTTACTCTTCAAAACTTGAAGCATAGTCCTCAAATGATCAACATGCTCAAATGTAGTCTTAGAATATACTAAGATATCGTCTATGAACACAACTACAAACTGATCCAAAAATGGTTGGAAAAGTCTTTTCATTAAATCCATGAAAGCTGATGGAGCATTCGTAAGTCCAAAAGGCATTACTAAGAACTCATAATGACCATAACGAGTTCTGAAGGCTGTCTTGTAGAAATCTGATGGCTTGATCTTTAACTGGTGGTAACCAGACCTCAAATCAATATTAGAAAAGACTACTGATCCTTTCAGCTGGTCGAAAAGATCCTCAATTCTAGGAAGGGGATATTTATTCTTAATTGCCAGCTTATTCAGTTCTCTATAATCTATACACAACCTCAAACTTCCATCCTTCTTCTTAAAGAAAAGAACAGGGGCTCCCCAGGGGGACGTACTTGGTCTAATAAATCCCTTGTCTAACAAATATTTAATCCGTTCTTTTAATTCCTTCATCTCCGATGGAGCTAAACGATAGGGTGGTCTATAAATTGGAGCAGCTCCTGGAACTAAGTCAATCGAAAATTCCAATTCTCTGTCTGGTGGTAGTCCATGGATATCCTCTGGAAAAACCTCGGGAAACTCATTCACCACCTCCACATCTGAAAGTTGGGGCTTACTATCTGTTGCTAAAGACGACAAGCTTGTCAAAAATCCTACCCCTCCTTTCCTCAAACAGCGTTGAGCCTTAAGAGCTAATATAATACGAGGAATCCTCCAAACATGATTGGCCTCGAACTTAAATGGATCTCCTCTGGGTGGATTAAACTCTACTGTTCGAAGCTTAAAGTATATCACCACTCCATACTTTGTCAACCAGTCTACTCCCAAAATCATGTCGAACTCAGGCATTGGTAACACAATTAAATCGGTAGTAATCAAATTCCCTTGAATTCTAAGTTCTGAACCTCAAAACAAATCGTGGGATACTAACACTTCTCCCGATGGTACTGTTACACAAAAGCCTATAGTTACTTGGTTTGGCTTAACGGGTAAATTTTAGCAAACTTGGCTGCTATAAAGGAATGAGTAGCTCCTGAATCTATCAAAGCCATAGAAGGCAAACCAGCAATCATAATCTTACCCGTGATTACTGTCGAATCTGGGTTGGCTTGATCAGCTGTCATTACGTAGGCTATACTTGTCACCAGTTTCCTTGTCTTTGGGCAATATTTCAAAATATTCCCTGGAAACCCACATCTGTAGCAGACATTCTGTCCAAGTCTGTATTGACCAGGGTGTATCTTCTGACACTTAGGACACACCGGTCTACTGCTGTTGCTGGCTGGAACTGCACTAATAGGTTGGATCAGTAGAGGTTTCTGCTCTTGAGGCTTTTGCTGACTCTTATTCTGCTTCTTGAATGGCCTCTGATCCTTCTGCTGAAAGGCCTGCCTCTTATGCTGCCTTTCTTTATCAACATCTTTCCAATCTCGTTCAATTCGCAGGGCTCTATCCACTGCTTCTCTGTAAGTCCTGGGCACATATAGCCTAACATTCATCTTGAACATAGGCTTTAATCCTTCCACAAAGTGGCTTAACTTCACTTCTGGGTCGTTACCTATCAAAGGTACAAAGTAACACCCTCTTTCAAATGCCCGCACATACTCCTGCATGGTCATACTCCCCTGCTTCAGGGTCAGAAACTCCCTCTTCAATTCAGACCTCTTATCTACCGTGAAGTACTGCTCATAGAATACTTGTTTGAAATCTGCCCAAGTAAGATTCAACAAGTCCACAGACATCTTAGTTCCTTCCCACCAAATCATGGCGTCATCTCTTAACATGTAGATAGCACATCTTGGCCTATCTAAATCTGGCATCTGGAGGTACTCAAAAATAACCTCCATCGATTTGATCCAGCTCTCAGCAACTAATGGATCCGTTGTACCACTAAACTCCTTTGGCTTCTGTCTTCTGAACTTTTCTTGGGAATCATCATGGCTTGGTCCTCTACTGCTAGAAGATTGGCCATTACCTCTGCCGGTTTTCTCTACCAGCAGTCTTAGGAGTTGAGCGATACTAGCATTACTGTCAGGGTTGGTTTCCTCTAATGGGTTACCTCTTCTACCTCTTCCTCTTCCTGACATCTTATAATCTATAACCCGTAATACATCACATATAATTTATCTGAACATGCTAAAAAATTAAAGACAGTGCTCTAAAAATAAACTCACAGCTTTGGAGAAACTGTCACGCCCCGAAACCGAGACTCATGACATCGGCAATATTAAACAATTATAAAATTGTAAAACATTAAGCCATCATAGCATAGCTCAACCAGTCTATTACATATCCAAAATGAAATCGTTTCTACATTGAAAAATCAGAGATATTTGCTGAAGCGAAAATAATTAAATTACATCAACAAAGCTGAATCTTCACCAGCCCTCTTCATTCTTATCTGGGTGGAGAAGTAAAGGATGAGTGTTTGGGGAAACACTCAGCAAGTGGGGGATACCATTCGAGCATAACAATTATACAAATATATACATGGCTGAATTCAGAGCAGAACATAATCAGAACAGTGCAGAGCATAACAGAGCAGAGCATAACATAACAGATAGCACTGATGATTACTTCGTATCTATGGTTTACTGATCAGTCCCTAATTTTTACTCCTATAAGGGGTCGAGGCCATGTGGTTACACCAAGTAACCCAGAGTGCGGAATATTCCGTAGACCCATATTACGATAGCAAAAATCAGTGCAAACGGAGCTTGAAACGAAACAGAAATCTGAAGTGAATAATTGCTCGAATAGTAGGCTCAAAACAGAATTCTTACATGAATAGTATATATAATATATATCAACCGAATATAATAGCAAAAGCCCACTTACCGGAATCAGAATTTTCGGGTGAAATCTGGTGTGAAACTGGTAGCACGAACCCTGCTATTCGAACGAAGTTTAGCAGTAAATCGATTGCACGAAATTTTTCTAAGTCTCGCACACGCTGGATCGTAATTTGCACAGGGTGAAATCTGACAGATTTCCTACAGGATTTCAACGTGAGTTTGCTGCTTTTCTTACTGAGGGATTTTCGAATGGTGTGTGATTTCTGCAATCACAATCGAGTATTTATAGGCGTGGGAGTGAGGGTAATCAAAGGCCTGTCATTTAAGGATTTAATTCTCTTCCTTTATGGCCATAAAATGGCTGTTACTAATGCACAATTTATGCCTTGGAATTAAGAGGTTTAATTAGCTTTTAATCCTCCTAAATCGACGGTTAAAATTGAGAAATCGGATTTGAATGCACGCTGAAACTGCTGGGATTTCGTGAGCCAGAGATCTGAATTTTTGTGTCGTGAAATCTGAATCTTGTGAAGTCTGAATTTACGTGGAGAAATCTGCACGTTTCGGGCTAATCGCTAGAGAAATCTGAAGATAGAGTTGACTCACGTTGACATCTGCCAAGACATCGGATCCCATCGATACGGCGTCGCATCCTTCCCACGCCACGCCTATCAGATATCTCGCTCACGCATCAGACCTCAGAATTACGGGAAAGATCTGTTTTCGCATGCGTAAGTTCTACGACGTCGTTCAGGTTGTGCGTCAGATCTCTCTTTCGCGCACCCGCATGCCCACGCAACAGATCTCTCTTCACCCGCGCGCCAAAACAGATCTCTCAACAAAGCAACTTCTACACGGCGTGGTTTCCACTTGGTCTAAACGCTGTCGTTTTGCTAAAAACACGCTACGGACGCCTGCGTGCCTCTCGAGTTTAGATCTCTCCCAAAATTCTGGGTTGACCGCGAGAGGTCTGCTTTGACCGGGAGAAATCCGTTTGACCCGATTTTTTTTTTCGTGTTTTCACATCCCTCCCTCCTTAAAAGAAGTTTCTTCCTCGAAACTTTGGTTACCTTGATTATCAAAAAGGTAGGGATATTGGCTGCGCATCTTTTCTTCCACCTCCCATGTGGCTTTTCTCTCGATGTGGTTGGACCACTGGACTCTGACATAAGGAATCGTTCTTCGTCGGAGTACCTGGTCCTTTTTGTCCACGATTCTAATCGGGACTTCTTCATAGTTTAGTCCTTGGGTCAGATTTCCTTCCACAAGGAGTGGCCCTTCATCCAGAACGTGGCTAGAATCCGAGATGTATCTTCTTAGTTGTGAAACATTGAAGAAATTGTGGATTCTTGACATACTGGGCGGTAAGGCTAGTCTGTAGGCAAGTGTTCTGACTTTTTCTAAGATTTCGAATGGTCCGACATACCGGGGATTCAAATTTCCGGCCTTATCAAATCGGACTACACTTTTTCACCTACCTCGAAGGCCAAGGGTCTTCTCTTTAAATCAGCCCAAATCTTCTGTCATTTTTGGGCTGCCTTCAGTCTCTCCTTGATCATGGCTACCTTTTTCACTGTCTCTTGGACGAGTTCAGGTCCTGTGATAGCCTTCTCTCCGACTTCATCCCAATATAGCGGCGATCGGCATTTCTTCCATAAAGGGCTTCAAATGGTGCCATTCCGATACTGCTGTGGTAGCTATTGTTGTATGCGAACTCAATCAGGGGTATATGTTCGCTCAAATTACTACCGAAGTCTAATGTTCAAGTCCTCAGCATGTCTTCTAGGGTGTGTATGGTTCTCTCAGTTTGGCCATCTGTTTGCGGATGATACGTCGTACTGAGGGTAACCTTACTTCCCATGGCTTCTTGGAAGCTCTTCCAGAAACGAGATACGAATCTTGGATCCCTATCTAACAGAATGCTGGTCGGAACTCCATGCAGTCTGACGATGTTGTCCATGTACAACGAAGCTAGTTTATCCAAGCCATAGTTCATTCAGACCGGCAGAAAGTGCGCAGATTTTGTTAACCTATCCACGATTACCCATATTCCATCATGGCCTAATCTTGTCTTCGTCAGACCTACTACAAAGTCCATGGATATGTTTTCCCACTTCCACTACGGAATTTCCAGCGGTTGTAACAATCCTCCGGGTCTTTGATGTTCTGCCTTGACTTGTTGGCATACATGGCATCTAGCAACAAAATCAGCCACATCTCTTTTCATCCGATTCCACGAGAAGTGTTCTTTCAAATCTCTGTACATCTTTGTACTTCCCGGGTGGATTGAGAATTTGGATTTATGTGCTTCAGACATCACTTCCTGACGGAGGTGATCGACGTCGGGTACATATAGTCGTCCGTTCATCCAAAGGGTTCCATCTTGGTCCGTTCGGAAATCGGTCACTCTTCCTTCCTTGGTCTGTTCTTTCAGCCTCATCAAGTTGGGGTCTTGATCTTGCTTTAGCTTGACCAATTCTTTAAGGCATGGTTGGGCTGAGACTGAAGATAGTGTTACCTTGTTCATATTCTTCCGACTTAACGCATCGGCCACCTTATTTGCCTTTTCTGGGTGATAGTTGATCATTAAGTCATAGTCCTTTAACAGCTCGAGCCATCTCCTTTGTCTCAAATTTAATTCCTTTTGAGTGAATATGTACTTGAGACTTTTATGGTCGGTGAATACTTCGCATTTTGCACCATAAAGATAGTGTCGCCAAATCTTTAGGGCAAAAACCACCCCTGCTAGCTCTAGATCGTGGGTTGGATAGTTGCTTTCATGCGTCTTCAGTTGTATGCAATTACTCTGCCATCTTGCATGAGCACACACCCTAGTCCTTCTTTCGATGCATCGCTGTAGATGGTAAAGCCTTTGTCCCCTACGGGTAGCGTTAGAACAGGGGCAGATGCAAGCTTCGTCTTAAGATAGTGTCGCCAAATCTTTAGGGCAAAAACCACCCCTGCTAGCTCTAGATCGTGGGTTGGATAGTTGCTTTCATGCGTCTTCAGTTGTATGCAATTACTCTGCCATCTTGCATGAGCACACACCCTAGTCCTTCTTTCGATGCATCGCTGTAGATGGTAAAGCCTTTGTCCCCTACGGGTAGCGTTAGAACAGGGGCAGATGCAAGCTTCGTCTTCAGAGTCTCGAAGCTTGTCTCACATTCTTCGTTCCAGTTGAACTTGGAGTTCTTCAGGGTGAGTCTAGTGAGTGGTAAAGCTATTGAAGAAAAGCCTTCTACGAACTTTCGATAATAGCCGGCCAATCCCAAGAAGCTTCTAACTTCTGTCACCTTCTTAGGTGCAGGCCAGTCCATGATGGCTTCTACCTTCTTTGGATCCACTGATACGCCTGTGTTAGGACCGAAAACAACTAAACAGCGCTGCTATTGAAAAATTAAAACTTTTGCGCTGCTAGAGGAGGTGCAATACCTCGGGTTCTTGAACATAAAACAGAGCACCGGAGACAGATCTGGTATGTAATAAAAACATGCGGAAAACACCAGAACGGAATCCTAATTTTAAAACGATGCAAACAGATTTCTAACAGAAATCTGTTTAACTGTGCGTGTGTGCTAACTATATGCGTGCGTGCTAAATAAGTGCATATGTGGAAGTGAATAACAGAATACAATACACAGCTATTTGTTTATGGAAGTTCGGACATCAATTTCCTATGTCTCCCCTTCTTACTCCTCGGAAGGTTCCACTAGAAGATTTGATCTACACATCGTGTACAGACCCGATCCCGCAACCAGCAGCTGCGAGAACTCCTAGAATCCACCAGACCTAGGCTGTCACTCACTTGTTTTACTCCTATGTGAGAAAGGCTACAGACACAGAGTTTAACGTCATCGTGATTGGACGGGATCTGATTTTGGTTTGTGATTCACTCGCTAAGCAATTACGCACATCTCTCAAAATATGCGAGTGAATCTGTGTGTGTGAGATTTTACAATGAACGCTCAATTCTTGAAAGATAAATCTCACACATTGGGAAAATGCTTCTACAAAAGCTGATTGAGACTCAGCAGTAGACACTCGTTATGCGCTCTTCTCTAATGGCGGTCTACTGCTTCGTCTCCAATATTTCTTCCCTCTGTATTTTGAATCCTCACAAAATCATCATCACTGATCATCTGTCTTCAACAGTGCTTCTTGTATTTATATGGCTTCCCCCAAATATGACCGTTAGACAGTAAATTCAAATCTCTTCTGCGCTTGTCAAGGAATTTTTGTCTTTTTCCCAATTGGTGCAACCATCCTATGTATATTGTACTATTTCCCAGAATAGTATAAATCTTGTCCCCTTGATTTAAGGCATTTGCACGACTCAATTTCAGCCATTGATTCTCTCCATCTTGATCGTTGATTGCATCCCAACAGCTGAATGTGCTCCAACAAATTGTTCAACAGCTGTTCGCTCAGCTGTTGTCTTTTATTCGTCACAACACTTCGCGCAACAGCTGGTTCACCTTCATTGCAATAGCTGGGAAGATGTGCTTGCGACTGGTTGTCCAGACGCTTGTCTTAAAACCGGGTGATATGATGTGCTTGCGTCTAGTTATCCAGCTGGTGTTAACGATACCATTTGAAAGTCTGTTCTTGCAGCTGGTACATCAGTCGTTGGTCTTGAAGTGCTTTCGACTGGATCACTGTAGCTATCTGCTGGTTTCCCTTAGGAAATGTACCTGCTGGTTATCATCATCACAAAAACCATCGACTGAATCTTAGCGTGAAGGCAAAACGCTGTCGTATCCATTTATCCAAACGACATTGTTTTGCTATCGCTAACGTCAAATACCATTGACTGGTTGTACTGTAGCTTGCGGCTGGATATACTGTAGCTTGCGACTAGATGTACTGTAGCTTACTGCTGAAAGCTTGCAACAACTGGTTGCATCTACTGTTTAGCGCTACGGCTGTTACACTGTTAAGAGTTAAACGACGTCACTCCATCTCTTGCGCTTCTCTTGTCAACTGCTGATTGTGATGACATCACTACTGATGTCATCATCGCTGATCCATCTAGTTGTCTGCTGATATTGCTGACGTCATAGTTTCTGATCACAACTTCTTCCAATCAGAAATGCTGACATCATCGTTGCTGAATACTACCACTTGTTAGGACCGAAAACAACTAAACAGCGCTGCTATTGAAAAATAAAAAATTTTGCGCTGCTAGAGGAGGTGCAATACCTCGGGTTCTTGAACATAAAACAGAGCACCGGAGACAGATCTGGTATATAATAAAAACATGTGGAAAACACAAGAACTGAATCCTAATTTTAAAACGATGCAAACAGATTTCTGTTAGAAATCTGTTTAACTCTGCGTGTGTGCTAACTGTATGCATGCGTGCTAAATAAGTGCATATGCAGAAGTGAATAACAGAATACAATACACAGCTATTTTTTTATCGAAGTTCGGAAAACAATGTCCTACGTCTCCCATTCTTCCTCCTCGGAAGGTTCCACTAGAATATTTGATCTACACATCGTGTACAGACCCTATCCCGCAACCAGCAGCTGCGAGAACTCCTAGACTCTACCAGCCCTCGGCTGTCACTCACTTGTTTTATGCCTATGTGAGAAAGGCTACAGACACATAGTTTAACATCATCGTTCTTGGACGGGATCTGATTTTGGTTTGTGATTCACTCGCTAAGCAATTACGCACATCTCTCAAAATATGCGAGTGAATCTGTGTGTGTGAGATTTCACAGTGAACGCTCAATTCTCGAAAAATAAATCTCACACACTGGGAAAATGCTTCTACAAAAGCTGATTGAGACTCAGCAGTAGACACTCGTTATGCGCTCTTATCTAATGGCGGTCTACTGCTTCGTCTCCAATATTTCTTCCCTCTGTATTTTGAATCCTCACGAAATCATCATCACTGATCATCTGTCTTCAACAGTGCTTCTTGTATTTATATTGATTCCCCAAAATATGGCCGTTAGACAGTAAATTCAAATCTCTTCTGCCCTTGTCAAGGCCAATTTGTCTTTTTCTCAATTGGTGCAACCATCCTCTGTATATTGTACTATTTCCCAGAATAGTATAAATCTTGTCCCCTTGATTTAAGGCATTTGCACGACTCAATTTCAGCCATTGATTCTCTCCATCTTGAGCGTTGATTGCATCCCAACAGCTGAATGTGCTCCAACAAATTGTTCAACAGCTGTTCGCTCAGCTGTTGTCTTTTATTCGTCACAACACTTCGCGCAACAGCTGGTTCACCTTCATTGCAATAGCTGGGAAGAGGTGCTTGCGACTGGTTGTCCAGACGCTGGTCTTAAAACCGGGTGATATGATGCGCCTGCGTCTGGTTATCCAGCTGGTGGTAACGATACCATTTGAAAGTCTGTGCTTGCAGCTGGTACATCAGTTGTTGGTCTTGAAGTGCTTTCGACTGGATCACTGTAGCTATCTGCTGGTTTCCCTTAGGAGATGTACCTGCTGGTTATCATTATCGCAAAAACCATCGACTGAATCATAGCGTGAAGGCAAAACGATGTCGTATCCATTTATCCAAACGACATCGTTTTGCTATCTCTAACGTCAAGTACCATCGACTGGTTGTACTGTAGCTTGCGACTGGATATACTGTAGCTTGCGACTGGATAACCTGTAGCTTGCGACTGGATGTACTGTAGGTTACTGCTGAAAGCTTGCAACATCTGGTTGCATCTACAGTTTAGCGCTACGGCTGTTACACTGTTAAGAGTTAAACGACGTCGCTCCATCTCTTGCGCTTCTCTTGTCAACTGCTGATTGTGATGACATCACTACTGACGTCATCATCGCTGATCCATCTAGTTGTCTGCTGATATTGCTGACGTCATAGTTGCTGATCACAACTTCTTGCAATCAGCAATGCTGACGTCATCGTTGCTGAATACTTCTACCGCTGAATCCATCTTCTCCATCATCAATGATGACATCATCGTTGCTGAATACTTCTACCGCTGAATCCATCTTCTCCAGCTTCTCTTGTTCATCGTACACTTCAGACTTCTTCTGTTCATTATCTTTATTTTGCTTCTGACCAGATTTCATCTTCGTTCAATATTCCAGATTTCAACTATCTTTATATTCAGACTTCCCCAGCCTTTAGCGTTCCAGATTTACATTTTCATTAAGCAACGTTACTGCTTTTCTTCTCGACCAGATTTCTTCTCCATGATGCATCCAGATTTCTCTTTTCTTCAATCCAACAGCTGATTGATTCTCTTCATACGTCTGACAGACTAGTCAATTTTCTCACTTATTCTCTTCGATGTTCTTAAAACTTCTGACCAAAACTCTCTTATAAAACTTGATATTATCTGCACACTACGTAAAGTTGTTAGAAACACAATAATAAGTTTTGTGTAATTCAAAACTCAATCTGGATCTATTTACACAGATCCATCAGCCTGCTTCGGAGATGATATGGCCTAATAATGCCACACTTTTCAGCCAGAATTCGCACTTCTTGAATTTGGCGTACAGTTGTTTCTCTCGTAGAGTTTGGAGAGTAATTCGGAGATGTTCCTTGTGGTCTTCTTCGCATGATGAATATACAAGTATATCATCTATGAACACCACCACAAATTTGTCGAGGAATGGTCTGAACACACGGTTCTTGAGGTCCATGAGGGCCGCTGGTGCATTGGTTAGACCAAATGGCATCACTGTGAATTTATAATGACCATATCTTGTCCTAAATGCAGTTTTCGGAACATCCTCAGCGTTGATCTTCAGCTGGTGATAACCTGACCTTAAATCCAACTTGGAGAAGGTTGTAGCTCCTTTGAGTTGATCAAATAGGTCTTCAATTCTTGGAAGAGGATACTTGTTCTTGATTGTGATCTTGTTCAACTCTCTGTAGTCGATACACAATCTCATGGTTCCATCCTTCTTCTTGACGAACAAGACTGGAGCTCCCCAAGGTGACACACTGGGTCGGATCTGCTTTTTGTCTAGCAGTTCTTGTAGTTGGTCCTTGAGCTCCTTGAGTTCAGCAGGTGCCATTCGATAGGGTGCCTTGGATATTGGAGCCGACCCTGGCACTAGGTTGATCTCAAACTCAACTTCTCGATCAGGCACTTTTCCAGGTAAGTCATCTGGAAATACATCTGTGAACTCCTGCACCACTAGGATGTCTTATATCTTGAGTTCATCTCCTTCTTTTACTTCCTGGATCATTGCCAAGAAAACTTCTGCTCCTGACTTCATGGCTGTCCATGCCTGGGCCACAGAAAGTAGGGATTTTCGCTCCTTGTTCTTAACATGATATATCAACTCTTCATGATCGAGGGTTTGGAGCTTCACGCTCTTACCTCGGCAATCTACTAATGCATGGTTCTTAGATAGCCAATCCATTCCTAAAATAGCATCTAACTCGACCATGTTGAGTTGTATCAGGTTCGCAAATAATGGATGGTCGCTTATCGATAACTCACAGTTTCGATGGATTTTATGTGTCTCGATGGTAGTGTTGGTAGGAGTTGCTACTTTATAGGGTTCAGATAGAATTTCAGGCTCTAACCCTAACTTCTTATCAAATCTCCTAGACACGAACAAATGCGTAGCACCACAATCAAACAACACATAAGCAGGCAGCTTGTTGATAGAAATGGTACCTGCCACCACGTCGTTGGCGTCTTTAGCTTCTTCTTGTGTCAATGTGAACACGCGAGTGTTGGGCTTGTCCTCTCGGGGCTTTGGCTTGTTCGGAGTCGTATTGCTTGATCCAGCCTTTGGACCTTGGTTCTCCGGACAATCCGCAATTCAGTGGCCCAACTTTCCACACTTGAAGCATGCACCGCTCTGCCTGCGACAGTCTCCACTATAACGTTGGCCACAGGAGGAGCAAGTGGGAAACGTCTGGTTATTCGGGGTTATAGCATATATGTACTAGTACTGTCAAGCGGGGAATGCCTGTGCTTGTGGGATTCAGTTGTATGCTGTAGTACTTGTATTTGTTTAAATGTTGTACTCTTGTACTGAGTGTTTGTAAATTGGGATATTTTAAGTATGGTTTTATTTTAAATTATATGTTTTAAACCGTCAGGCCTAAAGCGAAAATTTTAAGCCACTTTTTGTATGCTTCCGCTATTGTTTTGCGTGGTTTAATTCTGAGTAGAGCATGAGGCCTGACAGTAAATGCATGCGCTGCATGCATAGGACATTTGGTTTGTTTTGGTTTTTAAATTACTTTCCTTAAGATATGATTTTCAAATAGTATTAGATAAGATAAGAGATTGAGTCCTTCCATGACTAGGAGATTTGTTATCCTAATAAAAAGGGATTCTAGATTGGAAGGAATCATTAGGACTTTTGGAACAAGTTTATATTATATTAGGAGGTGGATTTCGAAATTTAGAAATTATTGAAGTTTATGAATAAAAAAAATCTTTTGCTTTTTTGCAAAGTTGGTGTTTACCTTAAAAAAAATCTAACTTATCAAAGTCTATAACTTTGTGGCATATCTTCGCACGGATTGTCAAAGAAGAGTTCCTTTGAAGGTTTGTTTGAGATTGATCGTTTTCTTTTCGTTGTGATTTTTTCTTCCTTTGAGAATTCATACGGAAAAGGATTTCACACATCCTAAACATCTTGTTCTAACGATCAGGCATAATTTGGTTCTCTTGGCCATTGAATTGAGGGTGCGTGGAATTCAATATCACGTGTTTGCCTTTCTTAACCAACAAGAATCATATCATTTGGTATCAGAGCCTAGGTTCTGTTGAACAAGACAATTTCTTATCCAAAATACCAAAATTCATTGAGTTTCCTCTCGAACCTCAAGACCTATATTTCTTTTTGTCACCAAGTTTCCAAAACAAAAAAAAACGTCCTCATCTTAAGTCTTTCTCTAGTTTCAGTATTCCGTCTTCCACAATTTGTCTTTTTCAGTCCACGTGAATCAATCATCAAATACCTTGAGGTTTGGACTCATAATTTTGGTTGCGCCTAATTTGCAAGGACCGAATTTTGTCTCTAAGAAAATCTTTCCCATTTGAGTGAAACACACCTGAGCACGAGTGATTTCCTTGGAGTGAATAATGAGGCTTTGGGTGAGGCACAAAATTTTTTTTTCACTAACCTTTTCTTGCAGGTAAAAATGTCGTAAAGAAGGACCGAAAAGGAGGTGGGCGAGGGTTTGAACCCAGGGTTTTCCAAGGTTCAAATGGAAGTCTTGTTCGACGAAGTGACTAGGATGGTAAGGGCTGAATTGGAACTCCTTCATGATAGAATGAGTAGGTTGGAGGTTAGTGCGAGTGGAGGTAAATCCAAATAAAAAGAAAAGCGAAGTGAATTTGATGGGGAGGATGAGTCTGAGGAGTACAGTGAGAATGGGGGAAGGAATAAGCGAGAGCAAGGGTATGGCAGGGGTAGGCATGTAGCCATGAGTGGGCGATACAATGAGGGGGCGAGAGAGGACGGTAATGTGGGTAGCATTAAGATGAAGATTCCTTATTTTCGAGGAAAATACGACCCGGAGGCGTATATCGAGTGGGAAAAGAGGGTAGAGTTCGTATTTGATTGCCATCGATACTCCGAACTTAAAACATTTAGTTTGGAGGTGGTGGATTTTTCGGATTATGCACTTCTCTGGTGGGATCAACTAGTGGAAAATAAGAAGCGGTACAATGTAGGCCTATTGAGACATGGGATGAAATGAAGAGGGTTATGAGAAAGAGGTTTGTACCCAATCACTATTATCGAGAGATGTTTAAGATGTTACAAAGCTTGAGGCAGGGAACAAAGAGTGTGGAGGATTATTACAAGGAGATGGAAACCGCCATGATCAGGACTAATATTGAGGAGGATGATGAGGCTACAATGGCGAGGTTTTTGTGTGGCATGAATCGAGAAATTCAAGACCAAGTGGAGCTTAGGCACTACATTGACTTGGATGAGATGGTGCAAATGGCAATCAAGGTGGAACAACAAATCAAGAGACGAGGAGTTGGACGCACCACCGATCAAACCGGAAGCTCAGCGGCTTCCAAACATGACGGGATGAGAGGAGGGCAAGATAGGGAATAAAACCAAACCCAAAAGTAAACCAGAGACAACTAGGCAAGGAATACAAGGTAATTCTTCAACCCTTTCTAACCGAACAAGAGACATTAAATACTTTAGGTGCCAAGGGCTTGGCCATATTGCTAGCCAATGTCCGAACAAGAGGGTGATTATCGTGGACGCCACTGGTGATTTGGTTTCAGAAAGTGAGGGTGTTGAGGATGATGATAGTGATAGTATTCCTGAGTTGGAGAACCCTAGTGACGGGTATGAGGCTGTTGTGGGAGATTCTCTTGTGGCTAGGCATTTATCGAGCACACATATTAAAGACGAAGATGATAGACAAAGGGAGAACTTATTTCACACTCGTTGCTTTGTGGGTGGCAAAGTTTGTTATGTTATCATAGATGGGGGTAGCTGCACTAACGTGGCTAGTTGTGAGTTAGTAAACAAATTGTGGTTGACTACTTTGAAACATCCAAAACCCTATAGGTTGCAATGGTTGAATGACTGTGCGGAAGTGAAGGTGACTAAGAAAGTGAGGTGCCTTTTTCCATAGGAAAATACGAGGATGAGGTGACATGTGATGTGGTGCCCATGCAAGCTTGTCATATCCTTTTGGGGCGCCCATGGCAATTTGATAGGAATGTGACGCAATGATGGCTACACTAACAGGTATTCTTTTATATCAAAAAAGAAGAATGTGGTGTTTATCCTGTTATCTCCATGGTAAGTATTGGAGGATCACTTAAAAAAAAGGGGAGGCAAAGAGTGATGTGGTCGAAAAAAAGAGTGAACAAAAAAGTGAGATGACCACAAATAGAAAAGAAAAAAAGTAGAAAAGGAGAATGGGGAGGAGGAGAAAGAGGCCAAGAAAAAAATGTTTATGGCCCAAAAGAGTGTGTTGAGAGGTGTGTTGCATTCAAAAAGTCCACTTGTGTTACTTATTTACAAAGAGATCCTCCTAAACACAAGTGACATAGTTGGATCACTGCCGAGCACCGTTATTACTCTTTTGCAGGACTTTGAAGATGTGTTTCCCGAAGAGCTGCCGGAGGGATTACCACCCCTGAGGGGGATTGAGCATCAAATCGACTTGGTTCCAGGGAGTTCTTTGCCAAACCGTCCAGCATATAGGTGCAATCCAGAAGAGGCTAAAGAGCTTCAACGACAGGTGAGTGAGCTTTTACTTAAGGCTATGTGCGTGAATCCATGTCACCTTGTGTTATGACGGTTTTATTGGTGCCAAAGAAAGATGGTTCTTGGAGGATGTGTGTGGATTGTAGGGCTATCAATAACATTACTATCAAGTATAGACATCCCATACCTAGACTAGATGATATGTTGGATGAGTTGCACGGGTCTACCATCTTTAGCAAAATCGATCTTAAAAGTGGTTACCATCAGATTAGAATGAGGGAAGGTGATGAGTGTAAAACTGTGTTTAAGACCAACTATGGCTTGTATGAATGGTTAGTAATGCCATTTGGCTTAACGAACGCACCAAGCACTTTTATGCGACTAAGGAATCATGTCTTGCATACATACATTGGTAAGTTTGTAGTGGTTTACTTTGACGATATCCTGATATATAGCAAACATTTGTATGAGCATGTTGAGCACTTGAGGCTCGTACTAACAACACTTAGGACGGAACATCTGTATGCTAATTTCAAGAAGTGTGTGTTTTGTACCGAAAAACTTTTTTTCCTTGGATATATTGTGAGCTTTCAATGTATATAAGTAGATGAAGAAAAGGTGAGTGCTATTCGGGATTGGCCAACGCCTACTAATATCGGTCAAGTTCGGAGTTTCAATGGCATTGCCAGCTTCTACAGGAGGTTTGTAATAGATTTTAGCACACTAGCAGCACCTATGACAGCGATGATCAAGAAGAACACTCCTTTCCATTGGGGCGCAGAGCAAGAGAAGTCCTTTCAAATCATTAAGAACAAGCTGATTAATGCTCCTGTACTTGTATTGCTTTATTTTCTAACACTTTTGAAATTGAATGTGATGCTTCAGGAATAGGTATTGGGGGAGTGTTAATGCAACGGGGAATGCTCGTTGCTTACTATAGCAAGAAACTTACTGGCGGCGCGTTGAATTAACCAACTTATGACAAGGAGTTGTACGCCTTGGTGTGGTCTCTTGAGGCATGGCATCAATACCTTAGGCCGAAGGAGTTTGTGATTCACACGGATCATGAGTCTCTCAAGCACCTTAGAAGGCAGCAAAAGCTTAACAAGAGGCATGCCAAGTGGGTGGCATTCTTCGAGGCATTTCCCTATGTGATCAAGTACAAACAAGATAAGGAAAACATAGTGGCCGATGCACTATCACGAAGGTACACTTTTTTCTCCACCCTAGGTTCAAAGTTCTTGGGATTTGAACATGTAAAAGAGTTATATGCACTAGATGATGATTTTAAGGATGTGTTTGAGTGTTGCATGCATGGAACACATGAAAAATTTTATTTGCATGAGGGGTTCTTATTTAGGGAACATAGATTGTGCATCCCTAAGTCTTCCATTAGAGAATTTATTGTTAAAGAAGCGCATGGGGGTGGCCTAATGGGACATTTTGGTGTGTCTAAGACCTTGAACGCATTGCATGAACATTTTTTTTGGCCTCATATGAAACGTGATGTCCAACGTCATTGTGAAAGGTGTATAACATGTAGACAAGAAAAGTCTAGGGTACAACCCCATGGGCTGTATGCACCACATCCTATTACTACTGAACCTTGGGTTGACCTGTCTATGGATTTCATTCTGGGGCTACCTAGGTCTAAGAAGGGAAGGGACGCTATTTTTGTGGTGGTTGACCGTTTCTCCAAAATGTCTCATTTTATTGCCTGTCATAATGCTGACGATGCTTCTAATGTGGCTGACTTGTTCTTTAGGGAGGTTGTTAGACTGTATGGGATGCCTAGGAGAATTGTGTTTGATAGGGATACACGATTTTTGAGTTACTTTTGGAAGACGCTATGCTGCAAGCTTGGTACTAAGTTACTCTTTTCTACTACTTGTCACCCTCAGAGGGATGGGCAAACTAAAGTTGTTAATAGGACTTTAGGGATAGTATTGTGTGCCATAATAAGCAAGAATTTGAAGAGTTGGGAAGAGTGTTTACCTTTTGTCGAGTTTGCATATAATAGGAGTGTTCACTCTACTTCAGGTTTTTCTCCGTTTGAGATTGTATAAGGTTTTAACACACTAGTTCAAGGTTGAAATTGGATGGCAAGAAAAAGTCTGAGTATGTGAGAACTCTACATGAGAAGGTCAGAGCCAACATCGAGAAGAAGATTCAGCAATACACCAGACAATCCAGCAAATGAAATAAGAAGGTTACTTTTGAGCATGGAGACTGGGTGTGGCTGCACTTAAGGAAAGAACGGTTCTTAGAGAAGAGGCATTGCAAACTCTTACCATGGGGCGATGGACCAATCCAAGTGCTAGAGAGGATCAATGACAATGCCTACAAGTTGGATCTACCCGGTGAGTATAATGTGATTTTTACTTTTAATTTTAGTGACCTCTCTTTATTCGATGTAGGTCACGATCAAGATTTGAGGACAAATCCTTCTCAAGAGGGGGAGGATGATGCAATCACATCTATACGACGGGATCCATTAGCATTGCCCCCAGGACCAATCAAAAGAGGACGTAGCAAGAAGTTCAATGAAGCCCTTCACGGACTCGTTTTGAGCACCCAAGAAATGTTTAAAGATGAAGGGAATCCCACACGTGAAAAGCTAGTTGGAGGCTTAAGAGATTAGCTTAAGAGATTAAGCTAGTTACACAACAGAACTCTGCCTAACATACGCCAAGAGTTCAAGATAACTGAGTAAACAATTTACATCAACTAGAGAAGAAAATACAACCACAAGATACAAACTACTGGAAATTTAGCTCAACAGCTACTCAAACAGATGCGGCCACTCGCGCTGCATCTTTTATTCCAGCTCCCAAGTAGCTTCTTCCCTGCAATGTTTGCTCCATTGCACCATCACCAACGGAATGGTCTTATTCCTCAATTATTTCTCCTTTCTGCCTAGGATATTCAAGGGATATTCTTGATAACTCAACGTCTGATCTAGCTCCACTTCGTCAGTCCTAAGCACATGAGAAGGATCTGGCTCATACTTCCTCAACATGGAAACATGGAAGACGTCATGTAGAGAAGACAACTCTGGAGGCAACAACAGCCGATACGCTAAAGGACCAATCCTCTCAACAATCTCATAAGGTCCGACGTAACGAGGGGCAAACTTTCCCTTGCTTCCAAAGCACATCACACTACGAAACGGAGAAACTTTAAGGAATACACGATCACCAACCTGAAATTCAAGAGGTCGATGCCTCTTATTAGCATAACTGGCTTGGCGATCCTGGGCATCTTTCATCCGCTGTCTAATAAGATTCACGTGATCTTTCATTTGCTGCACAAAATTTGGGATAGATAGCTGCTTCTCCCCCACTTCTTCCCAACACACTGGCGATCTGCACTTTCTGCCATACAAAGCCTCAAAAGGCGCCATGCCAATCATCACTTGATAGCTGTTATTGTACGAAAACTCAACCAAAGACACGCATCTTTCCAGCTACCTCCAAAATCCAACACAACAGCTCACAACATATCCTCCAACGTCTGGATAGTGCGCTTAGATTGGCCATCTGTATGGGGGTGATACGCAGTGCTCATAGCCAATCTGGTACCCAATGCAGTTTGAAAACTCTTCCAAAACCTGGAAGTAAACCTCGGATCTCGGTCAGAAATGATTGAAACCGGCACACCATGCAGTCTAACAAGAAAATCTACGTACAGCTTCGCCATTTTTTTCAACGAGAAGGTCATCCCATAGGGAATAAAATGTGCAGACTGAGACAGTATGTTTACAACCACCAAAATAGCATCACATCCTCTGCTGGAATGATGCAGATGCATCACGAAATCCATAGCAATGTGCTCCCAATTCCATTGGGACACTTCTAAACTCTGCAACAGACCACCAGGTGTGAGACCTGGAAAGTTGATTAAGATTAATTTGTTGGAATTAATCGGATTTTAGAGATTTCTGGTGGTTCAGATCTCTGTTTGGATGTTTTGTTTGCATTTTTGGGTCATATTTCACATTTAGAGCATTTCTGGAAGTTTTCGTATATTTGGTTTTTTTTTTGTGGTGAATTCTGGTTTTGTTGTGGGATCTGGTTTCGTGGTGAAAGCTGGTCGATTTGGTGAAATCCATTCGTAGCGTGTTTTGGTAGCGCGAGATTCCTAAACTCCGTCGTTTTAGTGAAATCTAGATGCGTTGTGTTAAGTGAAAGCTGGTAGCGTGTTTGTATCCAGCTGCTGCTTTATTTTGTTTGTTGAGGGCAAACAACTGCGTTTCGATAAGTTGGCGCGACGTCGTTTGGATGTTGTTTCTGGTACTAGCTGGTGGGATCTGTTCGCGCGTGTGCCTGCTGGTAGTCCAGCTGAGAGTAGATGTCAACGATGGTCAACTCTACTGTAGCTTGCGTCTGGTTTCCTGTAGCTTGCGGCTGGTATTGCGCGAGGGTTATCAACCGGATTTGATGACGTCAGCTATGCGACGCCGTTTTATTAAGTTGGAACGCAGCGTTTTGATGCAACGTCTGGTATTAGCTTTTGCGTGTTATACAATCCAGATTTTGGATTTGAGAACCAGCCGATGGTTTTAGGCGACCAGCTGGTGGCAAGATTTGATGACGTAAGCGGTGCGATGTCGTTTTGTTAAGTCACTGTGACACCGTTTTTATTAGCGTTGTTTGAGATTCAGCGGTTGGTTTCTTTGCATCTGCTGGTTGTATTTTTTGCGTGCGTCGACTGGTTTTGTCGGTGGATGTTTATAACCAGCTTTTACGCATGTATTTAAGGAAGACTTGGTCTTCGATTTTAAGCACCAGATCTCATACTTAGCGAAATATTATCTTCGTTGTCGACCTCTGTTCTTCGAACCCTAGTACTATTCACCGTTAGCTTTCCCGGTGAATTCTCGTCGTTGCCGGCCTTTGTTTGATACATGCGAGGTAGCGTTGGACTCCTCTCGAGAAGCTCTTCCTTTCTATACCATTCTTGGAGGATGTTGTTGGCTAGAGAGATATCACGAAGTTGCTGTCTTCGGCCGTGTGTTGTGTCGTTGAGGTAGAACTTCGAATTGTTGTTGAGATCTTAGTATTAGCCTAGTACTATTCACCGTTAGCTTTCCCGGTGAATTCTCGTCGTTGCCGGCCTTTGTTTGATACATGCGAGGTAGCGTTGGACTCCTCTCGAGAAGCTCTTCCTTTCTATACCATTCTTGGAGGATGTTGTTGGCTAGAGAGATATCACGAAGTTGCTGTCTTCGGCCGTGTGTTGTGTCGTTGAGGTAGAACTTCGAATTGTTGTTGAGATCTTAGTATTAGCCTTTGTTTAAGCTTCCTTTTTAGTTGCATGGGTGAATTGTTGCTGGTTGAGCGTGGCTCCCAGCCGTGAGCTTCTGATAGCATCCCTGAGAATTATGCTTCGTTGTTTAGCAGGTTTTAACCAGATTTCTCGGGATTCCTTTGTGGTAATTGTTGAGCAGAATTGAGGTACGGATCTTGAGCTTGTAATTCAGCGTGGAACCTGGCTTGGATAAATTGCGAGATGGCTGTGTTTGTATTGTTGGGTGATGTTGTTGCTCTGTGTGAGAGCTGTGTATGCTTACCGTGTGTAATTGTTGTGTTGCATATGGTTATATGTCTGTTGTTTCAGCATGTTGCATACACGCATTCCATTCAGCTATTGCAGCCTTTGTTCGTTGTTGTTTCTCTGTTTTCTTACCAGGATGCGAGGGCGAGCGGTGATTCCGCACTCCAATTCCCCTATGCGACGAGTGGTTAGATACCACAGTTCATAGGTTGGATTGTTGATGCATCTGGTAAGGGTGGGCGAGTAGGGGTGAGTGGGTAGCACCCACAAGTCTTACACTCACCGTGGCCACATATTCTGTTGCAGATTCCATTGAGCTGTTGTTTCCTTCTACATGCATAGCATCTGCATTTTATTCTTGCTGTTACTGCTGTTTTATAGTTTCTCTCCGTACTGGGGTTTGACCCCATGTCCCCCTGCGGCTTGGTTGTTTTCCTTGTTTGTGTTGTTTTCAGGAAACTCAGGTTTTACAGCTGGTCATGGTTTCAACCCAGCTGGTGGTGCCCCAGGAGGTGGTTGAGTATCCCAGTTGCGTATAGCATATTAATATGTATCAGTTGAGTTAGCCAGGGGATGCCCTGTGCTTCTTTGTTGTATCCAGGGGTTGGAGTCTGATACTTTTTTTCGTATGCTATATTGTTTGTGTTGTTTAGTGGTTTTTATAAACCGTGTTAAGTATCGCACTATTTTAAATTATGTTGTTTTAAACCGTCAGGCCAAAAGCGAAAATTTTACCCGCTTATAGTAGCTTCCGCATGTATTTGTATGTTTTATCTCTGATTTGAGCACGAGGCCTGACACCAGGTCTCATCCTTTCGGCCTTAACCATCTGACAGTTCAAACAACGAGCGACAAAACTAGCCACGTCACTCTTCATACCAGCCCACCAGAAGTGCGGCTTCAACGCATTGTACATCTTCCGTGCACCAGGATGAACACTATGTCTGCTGCAATGCGCATCCCGAAGGATCTCCTTCTTCAAATCAATCAAATTGGGCACAACCAACCTGCTCCGGAAACGCAAAAAACCATCGGAAGAGACAGATAAATCTTCAAGTCCGCCAGCCCTGACCTTCAAATTTAACTCGTGGAAAGACGTATCAGTCCTCCGAGATTCTCGAATACTCGAAACAACCTGTGGCTCCACTTGGAACGATGAAACCACAACTCAATCCTCAGCCGGGTAAAATCTCCAACCCGTAGTGTTAAGATGTTCCTGATCCTTAGAGATGTACAACAACGTAAGCATCTCACTAGCCTTCCTGCTCAAAGCATCGGCCACTACGTTCGACTTCCCAGGCTGGTACTTGATCTCACAATCAAAGTCTTTCAGCAGCTCCATCCAACGACTTTGTCTCATATTTAAGTCAGGCTGCGAAAACAGATACTGCAAAATTTTGTGGTCGGAGTACACCACAAACTGCTCGCCATACAGGTAGTGACGCCAGATCTTCAACGCAAAAACCACCGCTGCTAACTCCAAATCATGGACTGGATAACGAGTCTCGTGCGGTTTCAACTACCACGAGGCATATGCAATGACTCGGACATTCTGCATCAAAACACAGCCCAATCCATTAAGCGAAGCGTTAGAACAAACAATAAATCCACCTGTTCCGGACGGCAGAGCCAACACAGGCGCCGTAGTCAGTTTCTCTTTAAGCAGTTGAAAAGCATTCTCACACTGCTCAGTCCAAACAAAACTCTTGTCCTTCTGAGTCAATTGAGTCATCGGCTTTGCTATACTTGAGAATCCCTCAATGAAGCGAAGATAATAGCCAGCCAGACCCAAGAAACTAAGAATCTCGGAAACATTCCTGGGACGCTCCAGCTCAGAACGGAATCAAACTTTCTAGGATCTACAGAAATCCCGTCGGCTGAAATCACATGTCCCAAGAATACGACGCGATCCAACCAGAACTCGCACTTGGAAAACATAGCATACAACTGCTGGTCTCTCAGCGTCTGAAGGACAATTCGCAAATGCTCCTTGTGCTCCAAAGGAGTCTTCGAATAGACTAAGATGTCGTCGATGAACACGATTACAAACTGATCAATAAACTTCTACAGAAATCCCGTCGGCTGAAATCACATGTCCCAAGAATACGACGCGATCCAACCAGAACTCGCACTTGGAAAACATAGCATACAACTGCTGGTCTCTCAGCGTCTGAAGGACAATTCGCAAATGCTCCTTGTGCTCCAAAGGAGTCTTCGAATAGACTAAGATGTCGTCGATGAACACGATTACAAACTGATCAATAAACTCGCGGAAAACTCGGTTCATCAGATCCATAAATACTGCAGGGGCATTAGTCAATCCAAACGGCATAACTAGAAACTCAAAATGCTCGTACCTCGTACGAAAGCAGTATTCGCGACATCTTGTTCTCTCACTCTCAGCTGATGGTACCCTGAACGCAAATCAATCTTTCAATACACCGCAGAACCTTGAAACTGATCGAACAGATCAACGATTTTTGGCAACGGGTATTTGTTCTTGACAGTGGCTTTATTTAGCTGGCAGAAATCAATGCACATCCGCATTGAGCCATCCTTCTTCTTCACAAATAAGATGGGCGCTCCCCACGATGACATACTAGGGCGGATAAAACCTTTCTCCAGCAAATCATCTTACTGCACCTTGAGTTCTCTCAACTCCGCAGGCGCCAGACGATACGGGGAACGAGAAATCGGAGCTGTGCCAGGCACCAGCTCAATTTGAAGTCTATCTCCTGCCTCGGAAGAAAACCAGGAATCTCCTCCGGAAACACATCGGGAAAGTGTCGCACCACGGGAACGTCGCTGAGCTGAACACGGGAAGAAGAAGACGCATCCAAAACGTAGATCATAAAGCCAGCATTCCCCAAGGACAACAAGATGAACATCTCCATCGCTGAGACCAACGGGATCTTCGATCTAGAATCCTGGCCGTAGAAGTCCCACTTCTCGCAAGACAAAGGCCTAAAGCGCACAATCCCATGGAGGCAATCCACGGAGGCCCTATAGTTGGACAGCACATCCATCCCAACTATGCAATCGAAATCCCAAAGAATCAAACGGATCATGTTCGCTAACAAGGCATGCTCACCAAACCCCAACACACCATCCAACAAAACCTCCTGGGAGAACAAGCTCACACCACCAGGGGTAGACACGGAAACAACATCGCGCAAAGAAATGGTACACAGACCATGCTCAACAACAAACGAATCAGAAATAAACGAATGCGATGCACCGGTGTCAAACAACACACGCGCAGGGAAATAAAAAACAAGTCAAGTACCTACGATCACCCGACTCGGTGTCTCCTCGGCCTGCTCCCTAGTGATGGCGTTAACCTGAGCATGCTGGGGTCCTGGGAAGAAAGGCTGAGAAGATTGTCCGAACCGCGATGGACCAGGCTGCTGAAACGGCCTAAACTGAGTGTCACCCAATCGAGGCTGCTGAAATTGAGGGGAACGACTCCTAGACTGACCTCCTCGACCCTGAGGCTGGGCCGCGATCTACTGTGATCCAGCTGACGGACACACTCTAGCAAAATGCCCGTACTGACCACAAAGGTTGCAGGAGCCCTGCACACCAACACACTGCGTGGACGGATGCTTTCCACCACAAAAGACACAAAACTCAGCCCGTGAACCACTGCTACTGGAGCTGCCTGAACCAAAAGAGCCAGAACCCGACTTCTTCTTGAACTGCTGACCGCGGGGTCGAAACCTCTGACGGCAAGACTTCTGAGCCACCTGCTGCTGATGCTGATGCTGCTGGGGCTGATGGGCTGACTGGGAGGACAACTACTCTGCAAACCCTCCTCGATATCAATAGTAGTGTCAACTGCTTCAGCATAGATCTTGGGTTTGCTGGTCAACACCATCTGATACAACTCTTCGTTCAAGCCTTCAAGAAATCTAGTCCGCTTGGCCCCCTCCCGGGCAGAAACATGGGGAACGTACACCAACAGAGAAGAAAACTTCCTAGCATACTCCCGAACAGTCATGGAACCCTGCTCTAGATGGTCGAGCTCCTGCTCACGGGCGTTCACATAGGACTCGGGCACACACTCCTGCCGGAAGGTCTCGCAAAACCTGTCCCAAGAGATCCCAACACCGGTCTCTAACAGGGTACTCGAAGCACCTCGCCACCAGCGCTCTGCAGCCTTCCTAAGTAAGAGGGTCGCTAAACTCAGCCGAAGATCATCATCATACTGCACCCGATCGAAAAGGTCAATAATGTTCCGGAGCCACGAGTCTGAATCCTCACTGGACTCGTCACCGTTAAAGACTGGAGGGTTCATCCTCTGAAACCGTGCTATAACAACATCCATCCGCTCCACAGGAGGTACCGCAACCTCAACTTCCTCCTCGTCACTAACACGAGTACGACTGCGAGCACTACGCCTATCCTCATTCTGTCCTGCTGATTCCTCAAACTGCCCCTACCTCAACCACGACGTCTAGGCGGCATCTACGAAAACACTCAACAGGATCAAGCAAAACAGAACAGATACAGCATAGATAGCACATAACACAAATATGCAGCACATAGTCACATAAGTCAAGCACATGCAACACACGAAACTGTGCCTAGACTCAAGTGTTATCAAAGAAATTGAGCTTATCCCAACTTAATCTCTGATACCAAAAATGTCAGGCCTCGTGCTCATATCAGAGTAAAAACACACAAACACATGCGGAAGCTATTAAAAAACTGGTAAAATTTTCTCTTTTGGCCTAACGAGTTAAAACAATATAATTTAAAATAATGCGATACTCAAATAGATATCCTAGTTTAAGAAATCAACCACACGCGGCTACCACCCAACAAAAAACAATATAGCATAACATCAACATGTATCAGACTCCAACAACGAAAAACAACAACAAAGCACAGGACATCCCCTGGCTAAGAATACTGATACATATAAATATTCTATACGCCACTGGGATACTCTAACCACCTCCTGGGGCACCACCAGCTGGATTAAAACCAAGACCAGCTGTAAAACCTGGGTTTCCTGAAAACAACACAAACAGGGAAAATAACCAAGCCCCAGAGGGACATGGGGTCAAACCCCAGTACGGAGAGAAACTATAAAACAACAGTAAACAGCAAGAATAAAATGCAGATGCTATGCATGCAACCGGGGACAACAGCCAAAGGCTACAACCAAGGAAGGGAGCCAAAGAACTCAATGCATAGCTCAACGGAAATCTGCAACGGAATATGTGGACACGGTGAGTGTAGGACATGTGGGTGCTATCCACTCACCCCTACTCGCCCACCCTTACCAGATGCATCGATAACCCAACCTATGAACTGTGGTAGCTAGCCACTCGGCGCATAGGGGAAAATGAGAGTGCGGAATCACCGATCGCCCTCGCATACTATTAAGAAAACAGAGCAACAACAACGAACAAAAGCTGCAATAGCTGGATGGAATGCGTGTATGCAACATGCTGGAACAACAAACATATAACCATATGCAACACAACAAGTACACATGGTAAGCATACACAGCTCTCACACAGAGCAACAACACCGCACGGCAATCCAAACACAGCCATCTCGCAATTTATCCAAGCCAAGTTCCACGCTGAATTACAAGCTCAAGATCCGTACATCAATTCTGTGCAATAACTACCACAACAAGGAGCCCGAGCGATCTGGTTAGGAACCTGCTGAACACACAACGTACAAGCATAAATCTCACGGGTCACAAGCACAAAACCCACGGCTGGGAGTTACAACTCAAACCAGCAACTGATTCTAACAATACCACTAAAAGGAACTTAAACAAAGTCTAATACTAAGATCTCAACAACAATTCGAAGTTCTACCTCAACGACACAACACACGGTCGAAGACAGCAACTTCGCGATCTCGCTCTAGCCAACAACAGCCTCCAAGAATGGTATAAGATGGAAGAGCTTCTCGAGAGGAGTCCAACGCTACCTCAAACGCCCAAAACAACGGTCGGAAACTACGGGAATCACCGGATAAAATCAACGGTGAACAGTACTAGGGTTCGAGAAACAGAGGTCGACAATTGGGAGAATTTCACTAACTATGGGATCTGGTATCTCAAAGCGAAGACCAAGTCTTTCTTAAATAAATCTCGCGACTGTTGAAATCTTGTTAATAAGTCCACCGACCAAAACCAGCAGTTGCTCTACAACCATCGATTGGTTCACAAATCCAAAAGCTGGATTGTATAACACTCAAAAGCTGATACCAAACGTTGCATCAAAACGCTGCATTCCAACTTAATAAAACGGCGTCGCATAACTGACGTCATCAAATCCGGTCAATAACCCTCGCGCAATACCAGCCGCAGGCTACAGGAAACCAGACGCAATCTAAAGTAGAGTTGACCATCGTTGACATCTACTCTCAGTTGGACAACCAGTCGACACACACGTGAACAAATCATCGCAGCTGGTACCAGTCGCAACATCCAAACGACGTCGCGCCAACTTATCGAAACGCTGTCGTTTGCCCTCAACAAACAAAATAAATCAGCAGCTGGATACAAACACGCTACCAGCTTTCACTTAACACAACGCATCCTGATTTCACTAAAATGACGGCGTTTAGGAATCTCGCGCTACCAAAACACGACGACTGGATTTCACCAAATCGAATAGCTCTCACCACGAAGCCAGATCTCGCAACCAGATCTCTACTCAAAAATACGATTAATCAAACAATTAATCTTAAATCAAATTAAGGTCTCACAATCTGAACTACCTGAAAAAGACCTGCAATGGCCAACACACGGCCATAGCATCCCCAAGGAAACAAACGAGTTTAAACCTCAGTACGAAGAGCAATAACACATACAAGTACCAATAAAGCATGAAACGTAATCCATCGTGCAATACATGCAGAAAGACCAAGGAATCATTGGGGCTCAAAGGACTGTGCAACTGCTGGAGATACAATGCTCGCCAGCTGGGAATACAAGGATCACAAGAACAACTCAACAGCCAGAGATAACAAGACTCACAGAACAACTCCACTACTGGAGGTACAAACAACAATGACCACGGAGCATGTGAGAGCGTGGTAGCTATCCACTCGTATCAACATGTAGTACCAGAAGCAGAGATACAAAAACTCAACCCGCTGTGCCCAAATCATGAGAGCATGGTAGCTATCCACTCGTATCATAGAGGCAACACCCAATAGCAGGTAGAAGAGGAGCACGGTAGCTAGCCGATCATCCTGAAATATAGAAGCACGGTAGTTAGCCGATCGTTCTCAAATAACTCAACAACAAACTTCCTGGAACTAACAAATCCACAACAACAATGACCAACATAGATAACAAGAAAGCTCACAACAAGGAATGACTAGCAGAGATATAACAAGGAAGGAGCTCAACAATAAACTGCTAGCATAGAATTTCACAAGGTGAGCTCAACAACAACACAAGACCTAGAAGGAGAGGGGAGCTCAACATTCTATGCATGTATGCAAATTCTAAAAGGAAAAGAACAGCATCCAGCATACTTCTGAACAACATAAGTGAATAATGCCTCATGTACAAACAGCTCCAAACACACGCAAGCACAAAACAGTACAGCCTAAACCCTGACATACCATACCAGGCTCAGCACTCAGCTCGCAGCCATAAACGCCATAGTTTACACAAGAAAACAGAATGTCGTAACATATAAAACAGCTCATGACTCTGTCTACAATTCACGACTTGGCCAGACAACCCGCCGCTCCAACCGGACAATGCGCAGGACACTAGTACAGATACCCAGCACCCGCATAAGAGCTACGGTTAATAGCATTCACGTAAACTAGCTAAACAGCTCGGGCATCATGCACAACAAAAGTGTACAAGTTACAGCAACCATACCATGAGGCTATGGTAGCTCGGCCTACAATCCCTATGCCCACATCCTTAACAGAAAGCTGTAATTAAAGGCTCCAAATTCGTACCTTACACAGATCTTGACAACTACCTCAACACAGCTCGCAGTTGACAATTAGAACACACTTCCTGCTTCGCTCCGCCAACTGCTCAGGGGCCAACAGTTCACAGCAACCATCAGAGAGCTCGAATCTATCAATACACCTAAGTATTAGCTCTGCTAAGACTTGTATAGCTCACGGCCGAAGGTCTCATAGTCCAGAACCTCTATGGCTACAAGCAGGGCACTACCCAGCTCAAAGGTAAGTGCTAAGAACAGGAACTAACACTGGGAGAAACACAAATACCTGAACCAGAGCTCAGCACAGCCGGGAATCGCGACGCACAGTTCACGAAACTTCTCTATGATCTCCCCCGCCCGGCTTTCCCCCAACTCTAAACTGGTATCCAAACATTGGCCTTGAACAGGGGTTTCCAACCGCCATAACCTCTCTCCAAACGCACCGGCCAAACTGCGGCGATTTAGAAAATGCTAGACGGGTGAACAGAAGTTAGGTTTTTGGGGAAAATATCTGTCGAGAGATTTCCGAAGACGCTAACGGATGCGTTCTCAAATAACTAAGTGCTGGTATATATATTCACCACTTCAACATATCACGGCTAAAGTGACTCATCACACACATGATAACAGCTCTCGCATCCAACTGCTTGCGTCCCAACAGATCACGTTCCAACAGATATCGCTACCCGGTAGATCACATTTTCATATCAGCTCCCACGTGCCTATCAGCTTGCGCAACGCACAACAGCTCAGATCAACCGAATTAGCACAGAGTACTATACAGTACCACCAGTGTGAGACCCGAAAGATTTGTGGAACAATTAAGTTAATTAATCGGGTTTAGTATGTGAGACTCTCTTCCCACAATTACTCTAATCTCATCTTATGGGCGATTAATTAAAACAATAAGTGTACTAAGTAGAATCTGGTTTTATAAGTACACATTATTTATTTAACAGTAGGTACATGATGAACGATAGGTATCTGTCAACAGATATTACGCTAAGGGAAGCGAAGGTTGCTGTCAGCAGCTATCCATGAAAGCTGACAACAGCTAGTGGGTTACCAAAAGCTGTTCATTCATAAAGAACTCGAAACTGTACAAAGGTTAATACACCTTGTATTCACTGGTACAAAATATGTTCATGAAATACAAAACCAGATACATCGAATACTATCTATTATTTGACCAGAAACTAAAATAACAGCAGGTTCCTAGTCTTTTTGTTTGTCGCCCTTCTTCTAGGTTCTTGCTACCCCTGTCCCAGCAACTCAATTATTTCCTCCTGTTGTTATGCACACATACAAAACAAAACAACAGCCGGATAAACTCTGGTGAGAAACAATATCAGTATAATAGACAAGTGCATGCAATAATATAAACAAGTTCATAACAAAATATTAACTCAAAATAAACTGATCATCTCTCTTCGTTTCAAATAAGAATTGATTCCATTTCACATCAATGCCATCAAGATTCGTATACGATCTTGACATGGATATCCATCTAACGAAATCACTCTGACTTCGAAAATAAGGTCACCTCAGACCTTGGCATTTGAATCAATTCATTTTATAATCAATATGCTGCGTTTCAATTTATCAAAACGACGTCACCTCACCATCAACTACTGATAGCGCGAGATAATTTAAACGAAATCGTAATGCATACGTCATACTCTCTATTGACAGCTGATCTCCAAACCCAGCAGCTGGATCAAACAATGCAACAAATCCCTCACGACTGGTACCAGACGCAACACTCAAAACGCTGCGTTACAACAGCGACCATTCCTCAACCAACAGCTGGTTACCCAGTCGCAAGCTCCTCTCACCAACAGTTGATTTAACACAACAACTGATCCACACAACGACTGGTTTAACGCAACTATTGATCAACACTACTTCATCCAAAAGCTACAATCTGAAATTTGAAATCATCAAGTCTATAATCTCGGGCATTACATTTCTCCCCCACTAACACATGAGTTCGTCCTCGAACTCATCAGCAATTTGTATATGCATTCTGTACATATAAGAATCTTCACCAGTGGAATAACCTTCGTTCGAATTTGTTTTCTTTTCGATCCAGTATCTGAATCGGTTGTTCAAAATAATTGAGAGTTTCATCAAGTTCAGCTTCATCAGCAGGAATAACATGAGATGCATCAGGCAGATATTTCCTCAGCATCGATACATGAAAGACATCATGTATACCTGAAAGAGATGGAGGTAATGCGAGTCGATAAGCAAGATTGCCTATCTTCTCGAGAACTTCATAAGGACCAATAAATCGTGGAGACAACTTCCGTCGTTTCCCAAATCGGACTGTACCCCTGAAAGGAGAAATCTTCAAGAATAATCTATCCCCCTTTTCAAAGCATAATGGTCGACGTCTGAAATTCGCATATCTAGTCTGTCTATGTTGTGCGGTTCTCATTTTCTGCTGAATTACCTTCACTTTCTCAGTCATTTATCTGATCATATCTGGTCCCAATTCAGGCACCTCTGATACATCATCCCAATATAATGGTGAACGACACTTTCTTCCATACAGTGCCTCAAATGGAGCCATCTAAATACTCGCCTGATAACTGTTGTTATATGAAAATTCTACAAGCGGTAATGAATCTTTCCATGTAATACCAAAATCTAATATCACAGCTATAAGCATATCCTCAAGAGTCTGAATTGTTCGTTCAGTTTGTCCATCAGTTTGAGGATGATAAGAAGTGCTTAAATATAATTTCGTACCTAGAGCTTGTTGTAAGATACTCCAAAAGTGTGAGGTAAATCTTGGATCTCGATCCGATACAATCGATTTGGGTACACCATGAAGTCTTACCACTTCTCGAACATAAAGATCTGCCATTTGATCATGTCGATAGGTCATTCGATAAGGAATAAAGCAAGCAGATTTCGTTAACCTATCGATAGTTACCCAAATATCATCACATCCTCGGGATGATCTGGGCAACTTCGTCACAAAGTCCATGGAAATATGATCCCATTTCCATTCGGAACTGACAAACTTTGTAACAAACAGCAAGTTTCTTTCTCTCAGCCTTCACCTGTTGGCAATTCAAACATTTTGAAACAAACTCAGTCACATCAGACTTCATTTTCTTCCACCAGTATTTCTTTTTCAAATCGTTGTACATTTTCCTACCTCCCGGATTTACACTGAATCTACTTCTATGCGCTTCGTTTAATATCTGTCCCTTCAACTCTATTACATCTGCCACAACTAGTCTGTTATTCACATACAAAACCTCATCAGTACTTACCCGATACTCAGATTTATGTCCAGATCTAACCATTTCAATCGACTTCTGAATACTCTGATCCTTCTTTTGTGCTTCTTTAATTTGAATCAATAATTCAGGTTCAGCACTGATAGCATAAACCCTCATAGGTTTCATATCTGTCTTAAATAGATATCCAGACGTACAACAATTTTCTATCAAACTAGATACACCCATAGTAGCCAAGGACAAAGCACAAACTTTCCTACTAAGGGCATCTGCTGGCGCATTCGATTTTCCTGGATAGTATTTGATTTTGCAATAAAAATCTTTCAATAAATCCGGCTATCTTCGTTGTCTCATATTTAATTCAGACTGCGAAAACAGATATTTCAGACTTTTATGATCAGAAAAGATTTCAAATTTCTCACCGTACAGATAATGTCTCCATATCTTTAATGCAAATACGATAGCTGCCAATTCAAGATCATGAATTGGATATCGGATCTCAAGTGGCTTCAATTGTCTCGAGGCATACGCAATAATATGTCCTCGCTGCATTAGAATACATCCCAATACTTGGTGAGAAGCATCACAATAAACTAAAAACCCACCAGTACCCGAAGGAATTGTCAAAATTGGTGCTGTTGTCAACCTATTTTTCAGCTCAAGAAAACTGGTTTCGCAAGCTTCAGACCAAATGAAAGGTGCATTATTCTGTGTCAGTTGAGTAATAGGCTTCGCAATACTCGAGAAATCTTGGATAAATCGATGGTAATAACCTGCCAAGCCCATAAAACTTCGAATTTCTGGCACAGATGTCAGTCTAGGCCAATTAATCACTGCTTCTATTTAGCTCGGATCAACAGAAATACCATCACCTGAAATAATATGGCCAAGAAATATTACTTTCTGCAACCAAAATTCACATTTCGATACCTTGGAATACAATTTCTCATCTCGTAAAGTCTTCAACACAATTCTGAGATGATTAGCATGTTCACACAGGTTCTTCGAATAAATCAGAATATCATCGATAAAGATAATCACAAAATCATCAAGATATTTCTGGAAGACTTTATTCATCAAACTCATAAATACTGTTGGGGCATTGGTCAACCCAAAAGGCATAACAATGAACTTGTAATGACCATACCTCGTTCGAAAAGCAGTCTTAGATATATCCGCATCTCGTACTCTCAATTGATGGTAGCCGGATCTCAAATCAATCTTCGAATATACTGACGAACCCTGCAACTGATCAAACAAATCATCTATCCGGGGTAAAGGATATCGATTCTTTATCGTTTCTTTGTTTAGTTGCCGATAAATACATAACCTCATCGATCCGTCTTTCTTTCGTACAAACAGTACTGGTGCGCCCCAAGGAGAAACACTGGGTCTAATGTATCCCTTGGCAAGAAGATCTTCAAGCTGTTCTTTCAACTCTTTCAATTCTATCGGTGCCATACGATACGATGCTCTCGATATTGGTTGTGTACCTGGCATCAACTCAATACTGAAGTTTACCTCTCGAAATGGAGGCAATCCTGGAATCTCGTCAGGAAAGTCATCAGCAAAATTCACAAACTACTGGTATATCAACCAGTTTCAGGCTAGTCTTCATCACATCTACTGCATATATCAGGAATCCTTCTGCTCCCTTCTGGAATAGATTAGTCATGGAAAGAACAGAAACTAAGGGAATTATGGCTCGTGATCCCTTACCATAGAATTTCCATTAATCAGTGTTCTCAGGTCTGAATCGAACCACTTTCTGAAAACAATCCACTGTTGCTCTGTACTTGGTTAACATGTCTATGCCGATGATACAATCAAAATTAGACAACCCAAGCACAATACAATTAATCTCAATCTCATGACCATCAAATTGTAATATACAATTTCTAACAGTTTTCATCGATAAGATACCCCTTCCCAGAGGTGAAGAAATAGATACTACTTCATCTAAGGGTTCAACAGGTAACGCATGTGATACAACAAAGTCCTCGGATATAAACGTATGTGAAGCACCAGTATCAACTAAGACATAAGCAGGATAATTACAAAGATAGCAATTACCTGCAATAACATCATCAGGGGCTGCTTGTGCTTGCTCCTCTATCAACGCAAACACTTTAGCTTGTTGCTTAGGAGGTTGGCTCACTGTCAGGCTCCCTCCTTGTCTACCCTGATGCTGAATCTGTGGTTGGAATGAATGCACAGAAGATGCTTGCCTTTCTGGCGGTAGCATTGATCTCGATGCTCCAGTATTCTATGAACTTCCAGAACCACGTTGAGGACATACCCTCGCAAAGTGTCCAGGTTGATTACAGAGGTTGCAAAGGCCAAACAATCCTCTACACTATTCAGTGATATGCCGGCTGTCAGGCCTCGTGCTCTATACAGAGTAAAATCATACAAACACATGCGGAAGCCATCAAAAAGCGGGTAAAATTTTTCGCTTTTGGCCTGACGGTTTAAAACAATATAATTTTTAAATAATGCGATACTCAAAATAGCTATCCCAGCTATAAATTCAACAAACCAACAAATGGATACAAGCCATAACAACACAATATAGCATACAACAAAAATAACATGTATCAGAATCCAACAACATAATACAACAACGAAGCACAGGGCATCCCGTGGCTAACAATACTGATACATATAAATATGCTATATGCTACTGGGATACGCTAAACACCTCCTGGGGCACCACCAGCTGGGTTAAAACCACGACCAGATGTACAACCTGGGTTCCCTGAAAACAGCACAAACAAGGAAACAAACCAATCCCCAGAGGGACATGGGGTCAAACCCCAGTGCGGAGAGCAACTATAAATCAGCAGTAAACAGCAGGAATAAAATGCAGATGCTATGCATGAGATGCTGGACAACAACTGATGACTCCAACCGAAAAAGGAATTCAAGGAACTAAATGCACAGCTCAACTGAATCTGCAACAAACGGTGGCCACTGGGTGTGTTCCAAGTGTGGTAATGAGCCACTCGCTGGGACACAACACCCGAATACCAGATGCATCAAACGAATTTACCTACGGTTGCCCAACCTATGAACTGTGGTAGTTAGCCACTCGGTGCATAGAGGCTAACATAACCCAGCAGGGAAATGAGAGTGCGGTATTGCCGCTCGCCCTCGCATCCTGGTAAGAAACAGAGCAAGAACAACGAAGCAATGGCTGCAAAAGCGAAAATGAGATGCTAATGTGTGTATGCTACATACTGGACAATAACAAGCATAATAATATGCGCAACAGCCAATGCACACCACAATAAACACATCCATCTCATTAAGACAGTGCCTCACAAAGCATCAACACACGGCAGCCAACAAACCAGCAACTACACATTTTATCCAAGCCATGCCTACGTTGCATTTACAAGCTCAACCCGTACCTTATTTTTCTGTGCAACGATTACCACAAAACAAGCTCGAGAAAACTGGTTCCAACCTGCTCAAATATACGGCACACAAATTTCAGGGAAGCTACACAGAAAGTTGCGGTCAACCATAGAACGCACGGCTGGAAGCTACAACTCAACCAGCTAATTATCATGCTAAAACATCTTAACAGGAAGCTTAAACAACAACAAGAGGTAAGATCTCAACCACTAAACCGAGAAATTACCTGCGCACAGCAACTACATGAACAGGGAAAAACTGCTGCCGCTTCGCAATCTCACCCTGGACAATCGTAGCTTCCAACATCGGTATAGGATGAAAGAGCTCTTGGAGAGGAGTCCAACGCTACCTCGAACGTGAAAAATGGTTTCCGTAATTCACTGGAAATAGCCGAAGAATTTCACGATGAACAGTGTTTAGGGTTAGAGGAAACAGAGGTCGACTAACGAGGAAATAAAATGCCAAGTATGGGATCTGGTAAAAATAAAACGAATCCAACGCTTCCTATTTAAAGGCGCGAGAAGTCTGTTTACAAGACCCACCTACAGAAATATACCTCACAACCAAAGCGCGCTAAACACAACCAAGACCCCAAAACGACGTCGCACAAAACCACGGAGAAAGCTGGTCAAAAAGCGCTGAAAGCTGGAAACACGATAAAGGAAAGTTGACCAACTTTGACATCTGTTTTCAATAATCCAACCAGACCTCATCGCTGCGAACAGATCTCTCACTAGTGCTACTCACAAAAACGACGACGTAGCAACTTATTAAAACGGCGGCGTTTAGGAACCAACGCATAAACCCGCAATACACAAAATAGATCTCTCCGCTCACGAGCAAATCTCATGCCAGCGCTATAACAGATCTCTCCCACAAGCGCTAATCAAAACCACACCGTTCTTACTTATCCAAACGACAGCATTTCAAGCCTTAACAAAAAAACGCTAGAACCTGATCTCTACACATTAGTGCAAAACAGATCTCTCAGGAAACGACGGTGTAAGGACCTCGCGCCAACAAAACACGCTGCGGAGGAAAATAACACCAGCGACCAGACTTATTCAACGGCAAGGCTTACGTCATCAAATCTACTACCAGATTTCACCAAAAACAGATTTCTCCCCAAAAACTCAAAGAAATGCGAAAACTTTCAGAATTGCTCCAAATATGAAATCTGACCCGAAAATGCAACCCAAGCATTCCAACTGAAATCTGAATTACCAGAAATCACTAACAACCGATTAATTCTAACAATTAATCTTATTACATAATCAGGTCTCACATTTATCCCCCACTAAAATGGATTTCGTCCCCAAAATCGAAAAACAATCTGGAAATACAACTAAACAGCAAGACACACAACAGAACTCTGCCTAACACAAGCCAAGAGTTCAAGATAACTGAGCAAACATATGACAAAAACTAGGTAAGAAATACAACCAAAAGCTACAAACTACTGGAAATTAAGCTCAAAAGCTACTCAAACAGATGCGGCCACTCGCGCTGCATCTTTTCTTCCAGCTCCCAAGTAGCTTCTTCCCTTCCATGTTTGCTCCACTGCACCATTACCAACGGAATTGTCTTATTTCTCAACTGTTTCACTTTTCTGCCAAGGATTTGCAAAGGATATTCTTGATAACTCTACAACTGATCTAGCTCCACCTCGCCAGTTCTAAGCACATGAGACGGATCTGGCTCATACTTCCTCAACACGGAAACATGAAAGACGTCATGCAGAGAAGACAACTCCGGAGGCAACAACAGCCGATACGCTAAAGGGCCAATCCTCTCAATAATCTCATACGGACCAACGTAACGAGGGGCTAACTTTCCCTTGTGTCCAAAGCGCATGACACTGCGAAACGGAGAAACTTTTAGAAATACACGATCACCAACCTGAAACTCAAGAGGTCGACGCCTCTTATTCGCATAACTGGCTTGGCGATCCTGGGCAGCTTTCATTCGCTGTCGAATAAGATCCACATGATCTTTCATTTGCTGCACAAAGTCAGGGGCAGATAGCTGCTTCTCCCCCACTTCTTCCCAACATACCGGCGATCTGCACTTTCTGCCATACAAAAATAGCATCGCATCCTCTGCTGGAACGAGGCAGATGCGTCACGAAATCCATAGCAATGTGCTCCCAATTCCATTGGGGCACTTCCAAACTCTGCAACAGACCACCATTTCGGCCTTAACCATCTGACAATTCAAACAACGAGAAAAAAACCAGCAACGTCACTCTTCAGGCCAGCCCACCAAAAGTGCGGCTTCAAGGCATGGTACATCTTCCGTGCACCAGGATGAACACTATGCCTGCTACAGTGCGCTTCCCGAAGGATCTCCTCTATCAAATAAATCAAATTGGGCACAACCAACCTGCCCTGGAAACGCAAAAAACCATCGGAAGAGACAGAATAATCCTCAAGTTCGCCAGTTTTGGATCTGTTGGTAACAGATCCTGATTAAGTTTTGAATTACACAAAACCTTTTATTGTGATTCTAACAATTCCACTTAAGCGTACAGGTTTTAGGAACGAAGAAGACGATCAGCAGCAGCTGTATTTGCCCAGCCGATGGTTCGCAATATTATCAATCAGCAGTTGGGTTGGTGTTCATGGAATTGGCAGTTGAATTAGCGATGGAGACGTCCAAAGTTGAATCAGCTGTTCGTAATCAGGCGGAGGCCAAGTTGAATCAGCTGGAGCATGATGAACCAGCTGAAACGATGACAACCAGCTGCAAGCGCTAAAGAGCAAAGTGAACCAGCTGGTACATGTATTGAGGAGCTTGCTGGAGAATTATAATCGAAGAAGAAGATGCGCAAGTTACTGTTGACGAATCTGTTAGCAGTAGCAACTATAAGTACTGTTGATGAATCTATCGACAGTCGCTATCCAAGAAGCAAGAAGCTAAGAAGATGCGCAGATGGAGCTGGAGTGATGAAGATCAGCTGGAGCGTAATTTGTAGATGACATCAGCAGTGACGTCGTCATTCAGCAGGAGATGTAGGAATAGGATCAGCAGAGAGCTTCAACCAGCAGTTGATATTTGGAGTTGGCGATTGCAAAACGATGTCGCGTGAATAAGTTGGAACGACAGCGTTTTGCATTTGCAATAAAGATCAGCAGATGAAGAGAAGCAAGATGAAGCGACGTCGTGTTGATAGATCAGCAGATGGTATAGTTTTTGATGACATCATCGATGACGTCATCATATTCAGCAGATGGTTTGAGAGACCAGTCGCAAGAATCAGCAGGTAGCTTGCATCCAGACGCAAGAAGAAGCGATGTCGTAGAGGAGATATTCAGTCGCAAGCTACAGTGAAACCAGCAGATGCTATTTGGAGATAGCGATAGCAAAACGATGTCGTTTACATAAGTTGATACGACAGCGTTTTGCTCTTGCGCTAAAGATTCAGCAGGAAGACTTTGCAGCAGTCGCAAGCTTTGCATATTCAGTCGACTTGGTTCCCAGGCACAAAGAATCGAAGAAGTAGCAAAGCGCAGCAGTCGTAGTGATAAACCAGTAGCGAAGCAGTTGACAACTCACGAAGAATTATCAAAGATGAATGTCAACTGCTGAGCTTAATTCAAATGGCGAAAGCGACAAGAAGTCTGCAAAAGAAAAGGACACAAGTACTGTTCTCCTGTTGATACTTTACAGAGGAACATTGCATTAAAATAGAAAGAAGTCAAATTAGCCAGTTGAAGCGCTGAACAGTTTTGGAAGCTATCCAACGAGAAGAAATTCAACAGAGGCTTTATATACAAAGGCAGCGTCATTGAAGAAGAAGAGGAGTGGACGAGAGACAAGTGAGCAGTTCGTCCAGTTGAGAGACGACGTTGGTGCAACTACATTAGTGTGGCAGAAATACATTGAATATACAGTGCACCAACAGAGGGAAAAGAAAAGAAGATGAAGCAGCAATCGACCGCCATTAGAGAAGAGCTTTTCACGAGAGTTGATTGCTGAGTCTAGTTTAGCTTGTTAGAGCATGTCCCTCGTGTGTGAGAAAAACAGAGAGTTTGAGAGCTACAATGTATCAATCTCACACACCCAGATTCATTCACATCTATTTGTGAATGAATCTCGAAATATGTTTACAGTTCCCGTCCAAGCATGAAGACGTAAAACTCTTGTGTATGTAGTCAGTCACACAGTTGCGGCTGGTGTGCATTGTGGAGTCTAGGAGTTCTCACAGCTGCTGGTTGTGGGATTGGGTCTGTACAC
>KV019612.1:238191-286091 GCA_001598015.1 Dorcoceras hygrometricum | reverse complement strand
CATTGTATCAATCTCACACACCCGGATTCATTCACATCTATTTGTGAATGAATCTCGAAATATGTTTACAGTTCCCGTCCAAGCATGAAGACGTAAAACTCTTGTGTATGTAGTCAGTCACACAGTTGAGGCTGTTGTGCAATTGTGGAGTCTAGGAGTTCTCACAGCTGCTGGTTGTGGGATTGGGTCTGTACACGCCTTCATTGTATCAATCTCACACACCCGGATTCATTCACATCTATTTGTGAATGAATCTCGAAATCTGTTTACAGTTCCCGTCCAAGCATGAAGACGTAAAACTCTTGTGTTTGTAGTCAGTCAACACAGTTGAGGTTGTTGTGCATTTGTGGAGTCTAGGAGTTCTCACAGCTGCTGGTTGTGGGATTGGGTCTGTACACGCAGTTGTAAGATCAAATCTTCTAGTGGAGCCTTCCGAGGTGGAAGAAGGGGAGATGTAGGATGTTCATATCCGAACTTCCAGAAACAAATATGCTGTGTTTTGTATCATGTTCTGTTACTCATTCAGCAAGCATTCACTTTAGCATTGCACGTTTATAGTTCAGCACACATCGCATAACAGCACGCATTTTATTCAGCAGTTAGCATCATCGCATAACATTTCAGCAGCACACAAGCACACAAATCTCGAACAGATTTATGTTGCACATAAATCTGTTTGAGGTGTTTTAAAATATAGGATTCAGTTCTGGTATTTTCCGCATGATTTTTAAACATACCAGATCTGTCTCCGGTGCTCTTTGTATTTTATATGTTCAAGAACAACGAGCTATTGCAGCTCCAAGCAGCGCGCAAAAATTTTTAATGGTTGTCAAAAACAGCGCCTACTGATCTTGTAATCCTATTTCCGGGACCATCAGCCAGCCCTGACTTCAACTCGTGGATAGACGGATCGGTCCTTTGAGCTGCTCGAATGGGGGAAACAATCTGTGGCTCCACTTGGAAAGAAGAAACCACCACACAATCCTCAGCCGGGTAAAATCTCCAACCCGTAGTGTTAAGATGATCCTGATCCTTAGAGATGTACAACGAAGCAAGCATCTCACTAGCCTTCCTGCTCAAAGAATCGGCCACTACGTTCGACTTTCCAGGCTGGTACTTAATCTCACAATCAAAGTCCTTTAGCAGCTCCATCCACCGACGTTGTCTCATGTTCAAGTCAGGCTGTGAAAACAGATACTGCAAACTCTTGTGGTCGGAGTACACCACAAACTTCTCGCCATACAGGTAGTGACGCCAGATCTTCAACGCAAAGACCACCGCTGCTAACTCCAAATCATGGACTGGGTAACGAGTCTTGTGCGGTTTCAACTGCCACGAGGCATACGCAATGACTCGACCATATTGCATCAACACACAACCCAATCCATTGATTGAAGCGTTAGAGAAAACAACAAATCCACCTGTTCCGGACGGCAGAGCCAACACAGGCACAGTAGTCAACTTTTCCTTGAGCAGTTGAAAAGCATTCTCGCATTGCTCAGTCCAAACAAACCTCTTGTCCTTCTGCGTTAATTGAGTCATCGGCTTTGCTATACTTGTGAATCTCTCGATGAAGCGACGGTAATAGCCAGCCAGACCCAAGAAACTACGAATCTCGGAAACATTCCTGGGACGCTCCCAGTTCAGAACGGTATCAACCTTGCTAGGATCCACCGAAATCCCCTCGGCTGAAAGCACATGTCCCAAGAATACGACGCGATCCAACCAGAACTCACAGTTGGAAAACTTTGCATACAACTGCTGGTCTTTCAGCGTCTGTAGAACAATACGCAAATGCTCCTTGTGCTCCAAAGGAGTCTTCGAATAGACTAGGATGTCGTCGATGAACACGATCACAAACTGATCAATAAACTCGCGGAAAACTCTGTTCATAAAATCCATAAAGACTGCAGGCGCGTTGGTCAAACCAAACGGCATCACCAAAAACTCAAAAATGTCCGTACCTCGTACGAAATGCAGTCTGAATGCAGTCTTCGCGACATCTTGTTCTCTCACTCTCAGCTGATGGTACCCGGAACGAAGATCAATCTTTGAATACACCGCAGAACCTTGCAACTGATCAAATAGATCATCAATTCTCGGCAACGGGTACTTGTTCTTGACAGTGGCTTTATTCAACTGGCGGAAATCAATGCACATCGGCATTGAGCCATCCTTCTTCTTCACAAACAGTATGGGCACTCCACACGGTGACATACTAGGACACAGCACATCCATCCCAACTATGCAATCGAAATCCCAAAGCATCAAACGGATCAAGTTCTCTAACAGGACATGCTCACCAAACCGCAACACGCCATCCAACAAAACTTCCTGGGAGAACAGACTCACACCACCAGGGGTAGAAACATAAACGGCATCGTGCAAAGGAATGGTACACATACCAAGCTCAATAACAAACGAATCAGAAATAAACGAATGCGATGCACCGGTGTCAAACAACACACGAGCAGAAAAGTCAAAGACAAGACATGTACCTCCAATCACCCGGCTCGGTGTCTCCTCGACCTGCTCCCTCGTGATGGCGTTAACCTGAGCATCCTGGGGTCCTAGGAAGAAAGGCTGAGATGACTGCCCAAAGCGCGAAGGGCCAGACTGCTGAAACGGCCTAAACTGAGTCTCACCCAAACGGGGCTACTGAAACTGCTGAGAATGGCCCCTAGACTGACCTCCACGACCCTGAGGCTGTGCCGTGGTCTGCTGTGATCCAGCTGACAGACACACTCTCGCAAATTGCCCGTACTTACCACAAATGTTGTAGGAACCATGCACACCAACACACTGCATGGATGGATGCTTTCCACCGCAAAAGCCACAAAACTCAGTCCGAGATCCACTGCTACTCGAACTTCCAGAACCAGAAGAGCCAGAACCCGACTTATTCTTAAACTGCTCACCTCGGGGTAGAAACCTCTGACGGCCAGACTGCTGAGCCACCTGTGGCTGCTGCTGGGGATGATATGCTGACTGGGAGGACTGAGAAGACTGCACTCCCTGAATAGCAGGACGACCACTCTGCGTTGCCTGTTGCCGACGAGCACGACGGCTACGCAAACCTTCCTCAATGTCAATGGCACTGTCCACAGTCTCAGCGTAAGTCTTGGGCTTACTAGTCAAAACCATCTGATACAACTCTTCATTCAAGCCCTCAAGAAAACGAGTCTGCTTGGCCGTCTCCCGGCGAGAAACATGGGGAACGTACGCCAATAGAGAAAAGAACTTCCTAGCATACTCCAGAACAGTCATCGAACCCTGCTCCAGATGGTCGAACTCCCGCTCCCGGGCGTTCACATAAGATTCAGGCACATACTCCTTTCGGATAGTCTCGCAAAAACTATTCCAAGAGATCCCAACACCGGTCTCCTCCAGAGTACTAGAAGCGCCTCGCAACCAGCGCTCTGCGGCCTTCCTAAGCAGAATAATCACTAAACTCAAACGGAGCTCATCATCATACTGACATCGGTCGAAAAGAAAGATGACGTTCCAGAGCCACGAGTCCGCATCCCCTCTCCCGGCTAGAAACATGGGGAACGTACGCCAACAGAGAAGAGAATTTCCTAGCGTACTCCCAAAAAGTCATCGAACCCTGCTCCAGATGGTTGAACTCCCGCTCCCGGGCGTTCACATAAGATTCAGGCACATACTCCTGCAGGAAAGTCTCGCAAAAACTGTTCCAAGAGATCCCAACATCGGTCTCCTCCAAAGTACTAGAAGCGCCTCGCCACCAGCGCTCTGCGGCCTTCCTAAGCAGAATAATCACTAAACTCAAACGGAGCTCATCATCATACTGACATCGGTCGAAAAGAAAGATGACGTTCCAGAGCCACGAGTCCGCATCCTCACTGGACTCATCACCATTGAAGACTGTAGGGTTCATCCTCTGAAACCGAGCGATCACCACATCCATCCTCTCTACCGGAGGCGCCGTAGCCGCAATCTCTTCCTCCTCACTACTCTCACGAGTCTGAGTACGAGCACTAAACCGATCCTCATTCTATCCTCCTGACTCCTGAAACTGCCCCCTACCTCTACCACGACGTCTAGGAGGCATCTACAAAAACACTCAACAGGATCAAGCAATACAGAACAGATACGGCATAGATAGCATATGACACAGAAATATGCAGCACGTAGTCACATAACCAAGCACATACAACACACCACACTGTGCCTAGACTAGAGTGTGATCAAAAGAAATTGAGCTTATCCCAGCTTAAGCTTTGATACCAAAAATGTCAGGCCTCGTGCTCTAAACAGAGTAAAATCATACAAACACATGCGGAAACCATCAAAAAACGGGTAAAATTTTTCGCTTTTGGCCTGACGTTTTAAAACATTATAATTTAAAATAATGCGATACTCAAAATAGCTATCCCAGTCTATAAATTCAACAAACCAACAAATGGCTACAATCCATTACAACACAGTATAGCATACAACAAGAATAACATGTATCAGACTCCAACAACATAATACAACAACGAAGCACAGGGCATCCCCTGGCTAACAATACTGATACATATAAATATGCTATACGCTACTGGGACACGCTAACCACCTCCTGGGGCACCACCAGCTGGGTTAAAACCACGACCAGCTGTAAAACCTGGGTTCCCTTAAAACTGCACAAACAAGGAAACAAACCATGGCCCAGAGGGACATGGGGTCAAACCCCAGTACGGAGAACAACTATAAATCAACAGGAAAAAAATGCAGATTCTATGCATGAGATGCTGTACAACAACTGATGACTCCAACCGAAAAAGGAAGTCAAGGAACTCAATGCACAACTCAACTGAATCTGCAACAAACGGTGGCCACTGGGTGTGTTCCAAGTGTGGTAATGAGCCACTCACCGGGACACAACACCCGAATACCAGATGCATCAAACGACTTGACCTGCGGTTGCCCAACCTATGAACTGTGGTAGTTAGCCACTTGGCGCATAGGGGCTAACATAACCCAGCAGGGAAATGAGAGTGCGGTATTGTCGCTCGCCCTCGCATCCTGGTAAGAAACAGAGCAAGAACAACGAAGCAATAGCTGCAAAAGCGGAAATGAGATGCTAATGTGTGTATGCTACATGCTGGACAATAACAAGCATAATCATATGCGCAACAGCCAATGCACACCACAATAAACACAACAATCTCATAAAGACAGTGCCTCACAAAGCATCAACACACGGCAGCCAACAAACCAGCAACTACCATTTTATCCAAGCCATGCCTACACTGCATTTACAAGCTCAACCCGTACCTTATTTTTCTGTGCAACGATTACCACAATACAAGCTCGAGAAAACTAGTTCCAACCTGCTCAAATATACGACACACAGATTTCATGGAACGCACGGCTGGAAGCTACAACTCAACTAGCTAATTATCATCCTAAAACATCTTAACAGGAAGCTTAAACAACAACTAGAGGTAAGATTTCAACCACTAAACCGAGAAACTACCTGCGCACAGCAACTACACGAACAGGGAAAAACATCTGCCGCTTCGCGATCTCACCCTGGACAACCGTAGCTTCCAAGATCGGTATATGATGAAAGAGCTCTTTGAGAGGAGTCCAACGCTACCTCGAACGTGAAAAATGGTTGCCGGAATCGACGGGAAATAGCCGAAGAAGTTCACGATGAACAGTGTTTAGGGTTAGAGGAAACAGAGGTCGACTAACGGGGAAATAAAATGCCAAGTATGGGATCTGGTAAAAATAAAACGAATCCAACGCTTCCTATTTAAAGGCGCGAGAAGTCTGTTTACAAGACCCACCTACAGAAATATACCTCACAACCAAAGCGCGCTAAACACAACCAAGACCCCAAAACGACGTCGCACAAAACCACGGAGAAAGCTGGTTAAAAAGCGCTGAAAGCTGGAAACACGCTACAGGAGAGTTGACCAACTTTGACATCTGATTTCAATAATCCAACCAGACCTTGTCACTGTGAACAGATCTCTCACTAGTGCTACTCCCAAAAACGATGACGTAGCAACTTATTAAGACGGCGGCGTTTAGGAACCAACGCATAAACCCGCAATACACAAAACAGATCTCTCCGCTCACGAGCAGATCTCATGTCAGCGCTATACCAGATCTCTCCCACAAGCACTAATCAAAACGACACCGTTCTTACTTATCCAAACGACAGCGTTTCAAGCCTTAACAAAATACGCTAGAACCAGATATCTACACATTAGCGCAAAATAGATCTCTCATGAAACGATGGCGTAAGGACCTTGCACCAACAAAACACACTGCAAAGTAAAATAACACCAGCGACCAGACTTCTTCAACAGCAAGGCTTACGTCATCAAATCTACTACCAGATTTCACCAAAAACAGATTTCTCCCCAAAAACTCAAAAAAATGCGAAAACTTCCAGAATTGCTTCAAATATGAAATCTGACCCGAAAATTCAACCCAAGCATTCCAACTGAAATCTGAATTACCAAAAATCACTAAAAACCGATTAATTCTAACATTTAATCTTATTACATAATCAGGTCTCACACCGGCCTCCACATTTAGTACAATAATCGCCGGATTTCTGTCCAATTCTTTGTTGTTTAGATTCACTGGAACTAGAAGAGCTACTAGTACCTAAACGCTTGAATTGTTTCCCTTTGCCTTTAAAGAAATTTTTCTTTCCACTACTGCTGCCTCCAGTATCAAATAGAGGGGGTGGTGGAATCTGTTGGTTCTCTTGCGATAGCCTCGCGGCTGGTGGCACAAACTGTGCTCTTCGTTGCCTCATTAACCCTGCTTCAGCTCCCTTGGCACGATTCAATGCATCTGAAAAGCTATTTGGTCGCCCTGAATTCACCATGGTGAAAACATCGGGATTCAAGCCATTTATGAACTGATCAGCTTGAGCTTCACCGCTAATATCAACTTGCGGAGCAAATTTAAGTAAACTTGTGAACTTGGCAACATATTCTTCAATGTTCAATTTCTCTTGTCGCAAATTCGCAAACTCTGCTCCTTTGTCCTTCCGATAAGAAACAGGAAAGAATCACTGATAGAAAGCAGTTTTGAACACAGACCAAGTAACAACAGTACCTTGGTTTTCCAACGCTTTCTTCGTCGCTATCCACCAACTTTTACCAAGGCCATGCAGCTGATGAATTATCAATCTCACCCGACGATCATCGGTATAATCTAACGCTTCAAATAACTGTTCTATATCTTCCAACCAATTCTCACAATCTATTGCACTTTTTGTTCCTGTCAATGTTGGCGGTTTGAAGGACTGGAATCATTTCAAAAGTGTTTCCATCGGAGTTGCCGTTGCATTCAATGCATCAGTCGAAGTACTACCCTGCTCTGTTCGCGGAACAGCTCCTGTCTTCCGGGTAGTTGTTCGTCAAGTAGGCATCTCTAAGAATCAAACAGATTTGTTCATAATTCCTCATCATATCGATAACAAATCTCAGTCCCTCCTCTGATTAGCACACATGAATGTGCTGCTTCTCAAGAGATCGAGTTCTGATTCATACTTCGTTCAATACATGCTACTAATCACTTAACAGAGCATGTAATTCGTAAGCCTATCCGGCATACTCTTACCATTTCATCACACAATCATGTGATACAAAATTCAAAAACAGTAAGACATATATCATGCAAGCATGTAATCAATCATAAATTAATCAAAAGACTCGATCTACCCCGCTCATCTAGCTCAATTCAAGAACTTAGTAATGCTCTGATACCACCTGTTGTGATAATCTCTTCCCACACTTAATCTAATCTCAACTTATGGACGATTAATTAAATCAATAAGTGTACCAAGTAGAATCTGGTTTTATACATACACATTATTATTATTTAATTTTTTTAACAGTAGGTACATGATGAACAGTAGGTATCTGTCAACAGATATTACGCTAAGGGAAGCGAAAGTTACTGTCAGCAGCTATCCATGAAAGCTGACAACAGCTAGTGGGTTACCAAAAGCTGTTCATTCATAAAGAAATCGAAACGGTACAAAGGTTAATACACCTTGTATTTACTGCTACAAAATCTGTTCATGAAATACAAAACCAGATACATCAAATACTATCTATTATTTGACCAGAAACTAAAATAACAGCATGTTCCTAGTCTTTTTGTTTGTCGCCCTTCTTCTAGGTTCTTGCTACCCGTGTCCTAGCAACTCAATTCTTTCCTCCTGTTGTTATGCACACATACAAAACAAAACAACAGCCGGATAAAAACCGGTGAGAAACAATCTCAGTATAATATACAGGTGCATGCAATAATATAAACAAGTTCATAACAAAATATTAACTCAAAATAAACTGATCATCTCTCTTCGTTTCAACTAAGAATTGATTCCATTTCACATCAACGCCATCAAGATTTGTATATGATCTTGACATGGATATTCATCTAACGAAATCACTCTGACTTTGAAAATAAGGTCACCGCAGACCTTGGCATTAGAATCAATTCATTTTCTCTTCGTATCCTCATATTCATATAAAAAAAAAATATCCACTACCTGTAATGGATCGACACACAGATAATCTCAGGTTCTAAATCAAGAACAATAATCAAGTATGTGGTTTGTTGGGATAACTCAAGAAATATCATTCTCGATTACTCTAATCCCTGGCTCTCAATGTCAAATTATACCTTCGTTTATCTCGGTTTTGGGAACTGCTTCAATTACCACTTCTAAATTTTTGTTACAAGAATCCCAGAGAATTACAGAATCGAATTCTGATGTCTGTAGAAGTCGTTACCAGGATTTGAATTCAATCTAATTTATAGACGAAGATCTCTGTTATCTGCAGAGTTCCCCATGCAATCTCTATAAATTCCATGTGTCATTGATGAGTATTTATCAACCAAAAACGATAAGTACACACCGCTTGAACATCTTCCTGTATTCATACACGCTAACCAGATACCAGTTTCTGTTCTAAACAAACAGACATTGCTACAGTAAGTATCTTACGACAGAAACCAACGTTTATTCTCAACAGATACCAGCTTTTCCTTTTGATAGAATCAGCAGCAACCATCAAACGTTGTATTTCTCTTCGCGCCTCAAAACGACGTCACGTCAACTAATTAAAACGACGTCGCTGCACGCCAACAACTGATGACAGATTCTCTAAACTTGATCAACTGCTGAAACGCGAACAATTCAGATGACGTAAAGAATTGCATCATATTTTCTGCCAACAGCTGGTCTACGTCATCTTTTATGCCAACGACTGGTCTCTCTTAATAACCCAACAATGAAGTATGAGATACGTCACCCTTGCTGCCAGTAGCTATCCCAAGCGTTCTAATCAATACGATGCGTTTCAATTTATCAAACGACGTCACCTCACCATCAGCGACTGATCCCGCGAGATACTTTAAACGACATGGTAATGCATACGTCATACTCTCTGTTGACAACTGATCTCCTATGTAGCTGGATCAAACAAATCAACAAATCCCTCACGACTGGTACCAGACGCAACACTCAAAACGCTGCGTTACAACAGCGACTGTTCCTCAACCAACAGCTGGTTACCCAGTCGCAAGCTCCTCTCACCAACAGTTGATTTAACACAACAACTGATCCACACAACGACTGGGTTAACGCAACTATTGATCAACACTACTTCATCCAAAAGCTACAATCTGAAATTTGAAATCATCAAGTCTATAATCTCAGGCATTACATAGTATAGACCAGATCTGGTGTGATCAAATCTAGGACGGGCCAGCTTTGAACTGGTATACTTGGTGAACGTAATCGGGTCTCTATGTAAGTGTATTGGAAACAACTCTGGACAGTTGGAGAGTTCTGCGGGGTAGTAATCAGATTTGGGAGTTGATAAATACTGGTTGTTCACTTCGGATTTAGCGCTGGTTGATGGTACTCAAGACAGGTAGTCAAATCTGGTTGTTGTAAGCCATTTTGGTTACTCTAGTTGAATCTCCTGCACGGATGGTGAAGTGACGTAGTTCTGGGAGAAACCAGATTTGAGGGTGAAATCTGGTAGCGCTACGTAGACCGGCTTGGTTTGTAATTTGGTGTAGACCGGTTCCAGGTTGTCTAGACCGAAATGTAGTGAATCGTCATTTTGAGTTAGCAGTAGACGTTGGTTTGTGCATGTGTCAGGGTCGCGATGCGATGCGATGCCGTTTAGCGATACTCGTTTATGAACTAGCTGGATTATAGTACGACGCCGTTTTGAGAAACCAAATCTGGGTACGAGCTAGTCTCTATGAGTGTGTTCATGTGCGACGTCGTTTGGTTGTAGCGTGCTGGTATGGCGTATGGTTCAGATCTGGAGTAGTACTCAGATCTGAGTTGGTTTCAGTTGTGAGCCTTGTGTTTTCGGTAGCTACTGTTCTTCAGATATGGGGAGATTTAAGCTGTATAACAGAGGACTTTGATCATTCGTACGTGATATCTTTCCCCGACACTTAGAATATTTTGGTGAGTTACTTTGTCGCGATACCCTAGTTACTGTTCACCAAACCTTATCTTCTTCGATCGCCTATGGTAGCAGACTTCGACTGGAGCAAGACTGGTAGCGTTGTGTTCCCCTTGTTGAGACGCTTCCATTAATACAACTTTTGAAGGCTTGGGTTAAGCTGGAAGAAGAATGTGAAGGAGCTACAGTGCGTCGTTGTTCGTTTACTGACAGATCTGGTTCTTCTGTTCAGGTAGTGCATTGAGTAAGTACTAGATTATACCTTGCGCGTCGTTTAGAGCTATTTGTTGTGCTAGAAAGGTAGAATAGAGCTGGGTTTAGCTGGTGGCTCCTAGTTTATGTTTCTATGCGTAATGTCCTGTTGTTGTTGTTTGGCCTAGCAGGTGGCAGATTTGAGTTACTCGGGACTTTTGCTATGGTAATTATAGCTCAGAAACTGAAGGTACGGATTTGAGCTTGTCTTAAATCTTTGAGATTGGTATGGATATTATGTGTACTTGCTGGTATGTTGCGCAATGTATGCTATCGTGCTGTTAGTTCTTACTGTTGTTCCGTGCTGATTATTGTGAGCTGTTATAATTGCATACACGCATTTTCGCATGTTGAGCTCATATCTGTTAGCCGTTGTTGTTGTTGTGCTAACCAATATGTACCAGGAGCTGTTGTTGAGTATGAGCGACAATACCGTGCTCCTCATCTCCCTGTTGGGTGATCTGTTAGCCGCTATGAGAGGAGTGGATAGCTACCAAGCTCTCATGAGCTTTGGCAACAGCAGGTTGAGTAATCTTATTTATGCTCTGGTAACGTGTGTTGAGACGAGTGGATAGCTACCACGCTCTCACATGCTTCGTGGCCACTATCATTCTGTTGATATATTGACAGCTGTTGAGCTGGTCCTTGAGCTCCTTTGGCTTCCTGATTTGGTTGTAGCCTGTTGCCTTGAATCCTGTTATCTCATGCGTAGCACGTGCATATTTATATGCTGCTATCTATTGCTGTTGTATTGCTCTCCGTACTGGGGTTTGACCCCATGTCCCTCTGGGGCTGGTTGTTTGGTTATCTTTGTGTTGTTCAGGTTACCAAGGTTTTCTCAGATGGTCGAGGAGATGACTCAGCTGGCGGTGCACAGAGAGGTGGATAGAGTGTCCCAGTTATGTATAATATATGATTATGTAATAGAGTCGGCACAAGGGAATGTCCAGTAAGGATGTGATGTTCTATTGCTGATTATTAGTTTTGTTGTTCGGGAGACTCTCGATGCTTGTTTTGTGATTGTTGTATGGCTATCTGTAGCTACTAGTGTTCAGCTTTTGGGTTGTTATAAAACAAATATTTTGAGTATCAATGTATTTTTAAACTATGTTTTCTAAGTCAGGCCAAAGAGAAAAATTTTAGCCACTTTTAAATGCTTCCGCCGTTGTTAATTGTGTGGTTAATCTCTATATTGTGCACTGGGCCTGACATTTTTGGTATCAGAGCTTCAACTGGGATAAGCTTGAATTCTTTTGATCACACTTGAGTCTAGGCACTTTGTTGGTTGTTGCATGTTCTTGACAATGTGATATATTTGCTGTGTGATCATACTGTATTAGTGTTTGCCTAGATGCCGCCTAGACGTAGGGGTAGAGCTACCAGGAAGATTCCGATAGAGTCTGAGGGTCAGAATGAGGAGATGGAGTGTAGTGTTCCTGTTCGTAGACGTGCTAGGCATGTTTATGACGAGGTAGATGTTTTGGCAGCCCGTGTGGACGAGATGGAACTGATCATGTCGAGGTTTCAGCGGATGAATCCTCAGAATTTCGACGATGACGAGAGTAGTTCCGATACTGAGTCCTGCTTGCAGCATATTACGGGGCTGTTTGATAGCGTGCGCTATGATGATGAGCGCAGACTGATTTTGGCGACCTTCCAGCTGAGGAAGAATACAGAGCGCTGGTGGAGAGGTGCATCACGTACTCTCGAGGAAACTGGTATGGGGATTACGTGGGATAGTTTTTGTACTGCATTCCATCAGGAGTATGTTTCGGAGTCCTATGTGAATGCCCATGAGTGAGAGTTTGATAACTTGGTTCAGGGAATCATGTCGGTGGGAGAGTATGCTCGAAGGTTTTCTTCTCTCCTTGCCTATGTTCCCCATGCGTCTGCCCGTGAAAGGGCGAAGAGGAACCGATTCTTGGAAGGCTGAATGAGGATCTTTATTTCTTGTTTTTGGAGGGTTCACCTATCAGTTATGCGGACGCGGTGGAAAAGGCTATAGACATCGAGGAAGGGTTACAGAACCGCAAGTCTCGAGTTCAGCCACAAGCTGCACAATGTACACATCCCAACGTTCCAGGGGCACAACCTCCCCAATTTCCCCAGTCATCCCAGCAGCCGCAATAGTCAACGCAACAATCCGGATGCCATAGGTTTAGGCCTCGTGCCCACCAGTTTAAGAAGAAGCAGGGTTCTAGTTCTTCTGGTTCGGGCAGTTTGAGCAGCAGTAGTCCTAGGGCTATTTTCTGTGGTCAGTGTGGAGGCAAAAACCCTTCGACGCAGTGTGTGGAGGTTCAGGGTGCTGGCAACATTTGCGTGCTGTACGGAAATTTTGCGAGAGTATGTCCATTGGCTAGATCTCAGCACACCGCTGCCCCACCTCAGGGTCGTTATGGTGCGTCATCTCGAGGTCGTTCTTTCCTGTTCAGTAGCAGAGGATGGGGGAGACACAGCATAGTCCATTCCAGCAGCCTGGTCCTTCGTGTTTTGGATAGTCTTCCCAACCCAAGTTCTCAGGACCTCAGCATGCCCAGGTTAATGAAATGACACGGGAGCAAGAGGAGGGCACGCCAGTAGGAGTTATCACAGGTACTTGTACTGTTTTTTATTTTCCAGCACGTGTATTATTTGATACTGGAGCATCACATTCGTCTATAGCTGATGCATTTGTGGTTGAGCATGGTTTGCATACCATTTATTTATGTGATGTTGTTTCTATTGCGACTCCTGCCGGCGCTAGCCTGATCTCTTGGTAGCAAACCTGATTTTGAAAGTGATTTTGGATTTCGAATGCATAGTGGGAATGGACGTGTTGTCTAGTTATATGGCCACCGTGGACTGTTTCCATGGCGTTGTGCGTTTTCGGCCCCAGTCTGGCGAGAAATGGAACTTCTACGGCCACGATTCCCAATCGAAGATTCCATTGATCTCTTCAATGGAGATGTTTGGCCTGTCGTCGTTGAACAATGTCGGGTTTATTATTTATGCTTTAGACGCATCCTCGAAGTCGTGTGTGGAGATTAGTGACATTCCTGTTGCTCTTGATTTTCCTGACGTGTTTCTCGAGGAGATTCCTGGTTTTCCTCCGAGGATGGAGATTGACTTCAGCATTGAGTTGGTACCTGGTACAGCTCCTATTTCTCGAACTCCGTATTGTTTCGCACCAGCTGAGTTGAGAGAGCTGGAGGTTCAGCTTAGCCATTTTCTAGAGAAAGGTTTCATTTGATCGAGCATGTCACCGTGGGGAGCTCCTATCTTTTTTGTGAAGAATAATGCTGGGTCGATGAGGATGTGCATCGACTTTCGGAAACTGAATAAGACTACCGTGAAGAATAAGTACCATTTATCGAGGATTGACGATTTTTTTGATCAACTTCAGGGTTAAACTGTGTATTCTAAGATCGAGCTGCATTCAGGGTATCATCAGTTGCGGATTCGAGATCGAGATGTTGCGAAAACTGCGTTTCGTACGAGGTATGGGCATTATGAGTTCTTGATTATGCCTTTTGGTTTGACTAATTCTCCTACAGTTTTCATGGATTTAATTAATAAAGTCTTTAGAGAGTTTATCGATCAGTTTGTTATTGTGTTCATCGATGACATTTAGATTTAATCGAAGACTCAGATGCAACATAAAGAGCATTTGAAGTTGGTTCTCCAAACACTACGAGACTCACAGTTGTACGCCAAGTTATCTAAGTGCGATTTTTGGTTAGATAGAGTAGTGTTTCTAGGTCATGTCATTTCGGTCAATGGATTGTCTGTTGATTCCAGCAAGTTGGAGGCCGTAGTAAACTGGGAGCGTCCCAAGAATGTTTTGGAGATTCATAGATTTTGGGATTGGCTAGATATTATCGACTCTTCATCGAGGGATTCTCTAGTATAGCTAAGCCTATGACTCAGTTGTCCCAGAAGGACAAGATACTTGTCTTGACAGAAGAATCTAAGAATAGCTTCCAACTGCTCAAAGAGAAGCTAAATACAACACCATTGTTAGATTTACCTTCAGGTTCCGGAGGGTTCGTGGTGTGTTCTGATGCTTCGCTTAATGGATTGGGTTGCGTGTTGATGCAGCATGTTTGTCATTGTGTATGCCTCCCGTCAGTTGAAACCCCATGAGACTCGATACCCAGTTCATGATCTGGAGTTGGGTGATGTTGTATTTTCTTTGAAAATTTGGCACCATTATCTCTATGGCGAGCAGTTTGTGGTGTATACCGACCACAAGAGTCTTCAGTATCTTTTCTCTCAGTCAGATTTGAATATGAGACAACGTTGGTGGATGGAGCTGCTTAAGGATTTTGATTGTGAGATTCAGTATCAGCCTGGGAAAGTAAATGTAGTTGCTGATGCGCTTAGTAGGAAAGCTCAAGTATCGATGCTTTCATTGTTGTCTATCTCGAAGGTTCATGAGCATCTGAGCACTACCAATTGTCGTTTTTACCCTGGTGATGACTATGTTATGGTGTCATCTTTTCAAGTTGAGCCACAGATTGTTTCGGATATTAGGACAGCTCAGAGAACGGATCCTTATATCCATGAGTTGAAGTGAAGACTCGATCTGGACAGTTAGAATATTATTCCGTAACATCTGAAGGATGTTTGAGGTTTCGTGGCAGGTTGGTAGTGCCAAATCTGATTAATTTGAAGAAGGAGATCTTGATAGAAGCTCACAGTAGTAGACATAGTGTCCATCCTGGTACAAGGAAGATGTACCATGCCTTGAAGCCGTACTATTGGTGGGCAGGTTTGAAGAGCTATGTTGCTAGTTTTGTTGCTCGTTGTCTGAATTTTCAGCAAGTTAAGACGGAAAGGATGAGACCTGGGGGACTATTGCAGAGTTTAGAGGTGCCCCAATGGAATTGGGAGCATGTATCATGGATTTTGATACCCATTTTCCTCGTTCTAGCCGATCTTGTGATGATATTTGGGTGGTAATTGATAGAATTTCAAAGTCAGCTCACTTCATTCCTTAAAATATGACGTATTATTTGAGGAAAATGGCGAAACTGTACATAGATTTCGTGGTGCGATTGCATTGAGTGCCTATATCCATTGTTTTGAGATCGAGATCCGATGTTTACTTCCAGATTTTGGAAGAGTTTGCAAACAGATTTGGGCACCAGATTGGCTATGAGTACAGCTTATCATCCCCAAACCAATGATCAATCTGAGAGAACGATACAGACCTTGGAGGATATGTTGCGAGCTGTTGTTATGGACTTCAGTGGTGGCTGAAAAGATTCATTGTCGTCGGTGGAATTTTCTTACGATAACAGCTACCAAGTAATAATTGGAATGGCACCGTTCGAAGCGTTGTATGGTAGGAAGTGTAGATCGCCAATCTATTGGGAAGAAGTGGGGGAGAAGCAGCTGTCTTCTGTGGAATTTGTGCAGCATATGAAAGATCAAGTTGATCTGATTCGACAGCGTATGAAAGCTGCACAAGATCGCTAATTTAGCTACGCAAACAGAAGGCGTCGGCCTTTAGAATTTCAAGTTGGTGATCAAGTGTTCTTGAAAGTTTCCCCTTTCAGAAGTGTTATGAGATTTGGGCAGAAGGGAAACTTAGCTCCTCGTTATGTTGGACCTTATGAGATTATGGAAAGGATCGGTCCTTTGGCTTATCGTTTGTTGTTGCCACAAGATCTGTCCTCCTTACATGATGTGTTTCATGTGTCTATGTTGAGTAAGTATGAGCCGGATCCTTCTCATGTGCTACGAACTGACGAGATGGAGTTGGATTGCACATTGAGTTATGTTGAATATCCCTTGAAGATTTTTGACAGGAAGGAGAAACAGCTCAGGAACAAGATCATTCCCTTGCTGATGGTCCAATGCAGCAAGCATGGTAGAGAAAAAGCTACGTGGGAGTTAGAGGATAAAATGGAACGTGAATGGCCTCACTTGTTTGAGTAGATCTTGCATTAACTCCAGTAGCTAATTGCTTGTTGTGGTTTTGCCCAGTTATCTTGAATTCTTGGTTAGTAGCGTCTTTTGAGTGTTGGAGTGTTGCTGGTTGTATTGTGCGTAGCGTGATTTTTCTAGCGTTAGTTGTTTTGTTGAGTTTTGTTTAGTTCTGGAGTTGTCGTTTGATTTCGAGGGCGAAATCTTATTTTCAATGGGGGAGGAATGTGAGACCCGAAAGACTTGTGGAATAGTTAAGTTAATTAATCGGGTTTAGTATAGACCAGATCTGGTGTGAGAAGATCTGGGACGTGCCAGATTTGAGTTGGTATACTTGGTGAACGTAATCGGGTCTCTTTGTAAGTGTATTGGAAATATCTCTGGAGGGTTGGAGAGTTCTGCGGGGTAGTAATAAGATTTGGGTGTTAAGAAATTCTTGTTGGTGACTTCGGCTTTAGCGTAGGTTGATGGTACTCAAGACTGGTAGTAAAATATGGTTGTCGTAATTCATTCTGGGTACGCTAGTTGAATCTCCTGCACGGATGATGAAGCGACTTCGTTCAGGGAGAAACCAGATTTGATGGTGAAATCTGGTAGCGCTATGTAGATCGGCTTGGTTAGTAATTTGGTGTAGACCTGTTCCGGGTTGTCTAGACCGGAATGTTGTGTGTCGTCGTTTCGAGTTAGAAGTAGATGCTGGTCAGTGCTTGTGCCAGATCTGGTCATCCGAATTTGGGTCACGATGCGACGCCGTTTAGATACTCATTTATGAACTAGCTGGATTGTAGTACGATGCCGTTTAGAGAAACCAAATCTGGGTACGAGCTAGTCGCTATGAGCGTGTTCATGTGCGAAGTCTTTTGGTTGTAGCTTGCCGGTATGGCGTATGGTTCAGATCTGGAGTAGTACTCAGATCTGAGTTGGTTTCAGTTGTGAGCCCTGTGTTGTTGGTGGCTACTGTTCTTCAGATTTGGGGAGATTTAAGTTGTATAACAGAGGACTTTGACCATTCGTACGTGATATCATTCCCCGACACATAGAATATTTTTCCCGTGAGTTACTTTGTCGCGATACCCTAGTTACTTTTCATTGAACCTTATCTTCTCCGATTGTCGGTGGTAGAAGACTCCGACTGGAGCATGATTGGTAGCATTGAGTTCCCCATGTTGAGACGCTTCCATTACTACCACTTTCAAAGGTTTGGGTTAAGATGGAAGAAGAAAACGAAGGAGCTACAGTGCGTCGTTGTTCTTTTGAGACATATCTGGTTTTTCTGTCCAGGTAGTGCTTTGAGTAAGTACTAGATTCTACCTTGCCCGTCGTTTAGAGCTAGTTTTTGTGCTAGAAAGGTAGAATAGAGCTGGGTTGAGCTGGTAGCTCTCAGTTTATGTTTCTGTGCGTAATGTCCTTGAGCTGGTTGTTGTTGTTTGGCCTAGCAGGTGGCAAATTTGAGTTACTTGGGACTTTTGTTGTGGTAATTATAGCTCAGAAACTGAAGGTACAGATTTGAGCTTGTCTTACAGCTTTGATATTGGCATGGATATTATGTGTACTTGCTGGTGTGTTGTGCAGTGTATGCTATCGTGCTGTTAGTGCTTACTGTTCTTCCGTGCTGATTATTGTGAGATATTATAATTGCATACACTCATTCTTGCATGTTGAGCTCATATACGTTGTTGTTGTTGTGCTAACCCGTATGTACCAGGAGTTGTTGTTGAGGACGAGCGGCAATACAGTGCTCCTTAGCTCTCTTCTGGGTTATCTGTTAGCCGCTATGAGACGATTGGCTAGCTACCACGCACTAATGAGCTTTGGAAACAGCAGGTTGAGTGATCTGATTTATGCTCTGGTACCGTGTGTTGAGACGAGTGGATAGCTACCACGCACTCGCATGCTTCGTGGCCACTATCATTCTGTTGATCTATTGACAGCTGTGGAGCTGGTCCTTAAGCTCCTTTGGCTTCCTGATTCGGTTGTAGCCTGTTGCCTTGCATCCTGTTATCTCATGCATAGCACGTGCATATTTATCTGCTGCTATCTATTGCTGTTTTATTGATCCCCGTACTTGGGTTTGACCCCATGTCCCTCTGGCGCCGGTTGTTTGGTTATCTTTGTGTTGTTTTGGTTACCAAGGTTTCTCAGCTGGTCGAGGAGATGAATCAGCTGGCGGTGCCAAGAGAGGTGGATAGAGTGTCCCAGTTATGTATATTATATGATTATGTAATAGAGTCGTCACAGGGAATGTCCCATAACGATGTGATTCTATTCCTGATTATTTGTTGTTTGGAAGACACTCGATGCTTGTTTTGTGATTGTTGTATGGCTATCTGTAGCTGCTAGTGTTCAGCTTTTGGGTTGTTGTAAAACCAATATTTTGAGTCAATGTATTTTTAAATTATGTTTTCTAAGTCAGACCAAAGCGAAAAAATTTAGTCACTTTTAAATGCTTTCGCCGTTGTTAATTGCATGGTTAATCTTTGTATTATGCACCGGGCCTGACAACCAGACAACTTACGTCAACTCCGGTCATATCTCATCCCTGAACTTCAGCTCTAGATGCTCAATCCATCTTACAGCAACCAAAAAACCTGCGACATACTCTTAGCTCGCAGAATCCAAGGCTGGAACAGCTCACAGCACCCACAGCAGCACAGCTCGTAGTAATAGTCCAAATCACACATTGGACAACTCGCGCATACTGTACAGCTCTCTCTCCAAAGCTGGAACCCTCTACAATGATCCTTAAAATACAGATTTTACAACAACTGAAAACCCAACTACAACGCATACAACATAGAGTGACTCCCAATTATACAAATCGAAGGAACCATGATGAGTCTCTCGCTCAACATAGATACAATACAATATAACATAAATATACTATATATAACTGGGACACTCGATCCACCTCCCGAGGCATTATCAGCTGGATCAACTCCACGACCAGCTGAGAAACCATGATAACCTGAAATACACATAGACAAACAAAACGACCAGCCCCAAGAGAGACATTGGGGTCAAACCCCGGTACGGAGAGCTGTTAGAACATGCATCGTTGATTTAAGGTTTTTGTGTAAATTAAAAAGGGAGAGATTGATGGATCTGTTTTGACAGATCCTGATTAAGTTTTGAATTACACAAAACCTGTTATTGTGTTTCTAACAATTCCACTTAAGTGTGCAGATTTTAGGAACGAAGAAGAAGATGAACAGTAGCAGAAGTTTGCCCAGCCGATGGTTCACAATATAAGTTCAGCAGTTGTTTTGGTTAATCATTGTAATCGGCAGCTGGATTAGCAATGGAGACGTCCAAAGTTAAGTCAGGTGTTCGAAATCAGGCAGAGAGAAGATTTGAAGGAAGAAGGTTGACGAGTTGACGAGTGTGAAAAGAAGATGGTTGTTGTTGCACAGAAAAAAAAAATAAAAGGAGACAACAACGAAAGGGAAGAACACAGGAAGATGAAGCCGTCGACAATCATTCTTGAGAGGAGCTTATTGTGTCGACTGCTGAATCTGTATTAGCTCGTTTAGGAGCATTTCCCTAGTGTATGAGATGTATCTTTTGAGAGTTGTGCGTACACTGTAATTCTCACACACAGAGATTCATTCACATTCATTGTATAGTGAATGAATCTCAAAACCTTTCCAACACAGGTCCCGTCCAAGCACGATGACGTAAAACTCATGTGTATGTAGTTAGTCACACAGTTGCGGCTGGTGTGTATTTTTGGAGTCTAGGAGTCCATACAAGTGCTGCTTGTGTGGGTGGGTGTTTGCTGATGACCTGTAACCATCAAAGTCTTCTAGTGGATCCTTCCGAGGTGGAAGAAGGGGAGATGTAGGACATTGAGGTCCGAACTTCCAGAAACAAACCTGCTGGTCCATTTATTTAAGCTTTCAGCACTCATTTTACTTTAGCATTCTCGCATAACACACGTTTACAGTTCAGCACTTGCATTTACTTAGCATCTCATATTTCAGCACTCGCATATTTCAGCGCTTACGTTTACAGTTAGCACACTTGCACGTTCAGCTTTCACGCATACACAGCACACAAGCACTTGCACAGTTTCGAACAGATTTATGTTGCACATAAATCTGTTTGAGTTCGTTTTAAAATATTAGGATTCAGTTCTGGTATTTTCCGCATGATTTTTAAATCATACCAGATCTGTCTCCGGTGCTCTGTGATTTTAAATGTTCAAGAACCATGAGCTATTGCAGCTCCGTATTAGCAACGCTGAAAATTGTTTTAATGTCTTTTAAACAGCGGCTGCTGATGTTTCCTTCGAAAAACAGGGACCAACAATTGGTATCAGAGCAGGTTGTTCTTGAAAGAGCACTGATTTTAAAACAAATGTGCTATGTTTTTAATGTTTTAACTGTTTTGAGAAGCTTATCTTATGAAGGCCAGTTAATCTGTTTTTATATAGAACCGGTTTTCTATTGATGAACTGTCACGGGATGCACGAGTCCCGTGCGGATGCCAAGCTTCTATTTTCGTTGTGCTGTAAGATCAGTTGGAGCGAGGCTCGATGACAAGCACATGGGGCGAAATAGAAGTATGAAAATCTGAGTTGTTCTCTGTTTACTGGTTCTTCATATATATAAGTAACTCAGTAGCACTTGTTCATTTGAAACATTTTTGTATGCTCTGATAAGTTTTAAATATTCTGTTTTTCGGATTCCAGCTGGTGCCAAAATTTTGTTTTTAAAATGTTTTGAGCTCATGTTATAAAAGACAGGGAGAGTGGCGTCACTGTCTTTGATAAATTTGAGTTATGCATCAGCTTCAGTTTCAAAATCATATAGCTCTTGCATACGTGCTTCCCAAAGCTGGTTTTGTTTTTCAAATATTAAAACTCCTGCTGTTACGTTGTTTTTGTTGTAACAGTGTAGGGAGAGTTTTGTTTTAAATATCGGGAAGACCAGCAGTTCGATCTCTTTTTGATTCCCACAAAAAGGGAGAGAATTGTTAGAACATGCATCGTTGATTTAAGGTTTTGTGTAAATCAAAAAGGGAGAGATTGATGGATCTCTGTTTGACAGATCCTGATTAAGTTTGAATTACACAAAACCTGTTATTGTGTTTCTAACAATTCCACTTAAGTGTGCAGATTTTAGGAACGAAGAAGAAGATGAACAGTAGCAGAAGTTTGTCCAGCCGATGGTTCACAATATAAGTTCAGCAGTTGGTTTGGTGCATTAATTGTAATCGGCAGCTGGATTAGCAATGGAGACGTCCAAAGTTAAGTCAGGTGTTCGAAATCAGGCGGAGGCCAAGTTGAACCAGCTGGAGCGAAGTGAATCAGCTAGAACGATATGAACCAGCTGCAAGCGCTAGAAGAGGAAGATGGACCAGCTGGAACATCAAAAGGGAACAAGATGGAACATCTAAGTGGACCATCGATGATGATGTCTTTGGTGACGACATCATGTTCAGCAGATGAAGAAAGATCAGCTGGTGCGAAAGGACCAGCTGGAACAAGAAGCTAAGAAGAGTCTCAAGATGGAGCTGGAACGATAAAGATCAGCTGGAGCGCTCAGCGGTGATGACATCAGCAATGACATCACAATCAGCAGGAAGCTACTGTCCACCAGCAGATGATATTTGAAGTTGGAGATTGCAAAACGATGTCGCTTGAATAAGTTGGAACGACAGTGTTTTGCATTCGCGATAAGAATCAGCAGGAAGATTTTGCGATGGCAATGACCAGCAGGCGCAAGAATTTGGTGGATAACATGTTTTGCTAAGGATTGCCAAACGACAGCGCTTGATTTAAGAGAAACGACGGCGTCAAAGAACCAGCAGGTACTTCTTCTAGAATGACCAGCAGGCAGCTACAGTGCATCCAGTCGAGGGAATTTGGAGTTGGCGATAGCAAAATGATGTCGTTCGTATAAGTTGATACGACAGCGTTTTGCCTTCGCGCTAAGATTCAGCAGATGGTTTGCGATGACACAACCAGCTGGTGTAAATCAAATGATGACCAGTTGGAGTGCAAATCAAATGCTAACCAGCAGTTGATAGCGACAGTACATCCAGACGAAAGCAACAGCTCATCCAGTCGAGAGCTTCAATGAACCAGCTGTTGCTATGCATTCAGTCGCAAGATGTTGTACCAGTCGCAAGAATTTCACGACCAACGACTGGACAACCAGATGCAAGTACATCCAGACGCAATCAACAGTACATTCAGACGAGAGCTACAGTAGACCAGCTGTTGATATGCATCCAGTCGCAAAGATCCAGACGCAACGATAATTTCAGCAGCAGCGCAAAGAAGAGTGAAGTCTGGACAGTTGTGAAGAAGAAATGACACTCAGCTTTTGGGATGCAATCAACGCTCAAAATGGAAAGAATCAATGGCTGAGATTAAGTCGTGCAAATTGCCTCAATTCAAGGGAACAAGATTTGTACTATTCTGGGAAATAGTACAATTTACAGAAGAGCGTTGCACGTAAATGGAAAGAAGACGACGAATTAGCCTTGACAAGCGCAGAAGAGATTTGGAATTTATCTAACGGCTATATTCGAACAGAGGATATTTATAGAAGAAGATTTGAAGGAAGAAGGTTGACTAGTCGACGAGTGTAAAAAGAGGTTGACGATTGATGATTGTTGTTGCACAGAAAAGAGAAAATCAAAAGGAGACAACAACGAAAGGGAAGAACACAGGAAGATGAAGCAGTCGACAATCATTCTTGAGAGGAGCTTATTGTGTCGACTGCTGAATCTGTATTAGCTCATTTAGGAGCATTTCCCTAGTGTGTGAGATGTATCTTTTGAGAGTTGTGCGTACACTGTAATTCTCACACACAGAGATTCATTCACATTCATTGTATAGTGAATGAATCTCAAAACCTTTCCAACACAGGTCCCGTCCAAGCACGATGACATAAAACTCATGTGTATGTAGTTAGTCACACAGTTGCGGCTGGTGTGTATTTGTGGAGTCTAGGAGTCCATACAAGTGCTGCTTGTGTGGGTGGGTGTTTGCAGATGACCTGTAACCATCAAAGTCTTCTAGTGGATCCTTCCGAGGTGGAAGAAGGGGAGATGTAGGACATTGAGGTCCGAACTTCCAGAAACAAACCTGCTGGTCCATTTCTTTAAGCTTTCAGCACTCATATTTACTTTAGCATTCTCGCATAACACACGTTTACAGTTCAGCACTTGCATTTACTTAGCATCGCATATTTCAGCACTCGCATATTTCAGCGCTTACGTTTACAGTTAGCACACTTGCACGTTCAGCTTTCACGCATACACAGCACACAAGCACTTGCACAGTTTCGAACAGATTTATGTTGCGCATAAATCTGTTTGAGTTCGTTTTAAAATATTAGGATTCAGTTCTGGTATTTTCCGCATGATTTTTAAATCATACCAGATCTGTCTCCGGTGCTCTGTGATTTTAAATGTTCAAGAACCATGAGCTATTGCAGCTCCGTATTAGCAGCGCTCAAAATTGTTTTAATGTCTTTTAAACAGCGGCTGCTGATGTTTCCTTCAAAAAACAGGGACCAACAAGAGAAACTGAAAAATAGCAATTAAATAGAAACAGATATGCGAATGCTATGCATGAGAACAAGGCTGCAACCGAAGGCAGGGAGCCAAAGGATCTCAAGAAACTGCTTAACAACTGATACAGATCAACTGAAAGATAGTTGCCACAAGTTGTGTGAGAATATGGGAGCTACCCACTCGTCTCAACACACAATACCAGATGCACAACAGATCACTCAACCTGTTGTTGCCTTACTCATGAGATGTGGGAGCTACCCACTCCGCTCATAGTGGCTAACAGATCCCAGCATGGAGAGGAGGGTTATGGGAGTTACCCGCTCGGCCTCCAAACAAGCATCCTGATACGCACAGATCAACAAAACAAGGCAAGACTAGCGAGATCTGCGCTGAATATGAATAATGCATGTATGCAATGTAACAGCTTGCAATTACACAGCAGAAATATGTAATAACAACATAGCAGCACACATAATATCCATGCCCAAATCCAACGATGTAAAACAAGCTCACATCCGTATCTTAGTTCTGAGCTACAATTACCACAAAAGCGGTCCCGAGCAACCAGATCTGAAACCCAACAAGCTACCTGAACGGCAAAAGAAAATCTGCTCAAATGCTAACGGACTACACAAGGTTGCTTCCTTCGCGATCTGCTTCCATCTTATCCCAAGCCTACGAAAGAGGTATAGAACGAGTCGCCTTAACAAGAGGAGTCCAACGCTACCACTCTTGCTTCAATCGGAGCCCTCTACCATCGGCAATCGAAGAAGATAAGCTTCGGTGAACAGTAGCTAGGGTATCACGACAGGGTAAGGTTACGAGAAATATCTCTAAGTGTCGGGAAACAATAGCAAGACTACGGTCAAAGTCTTCTATAAATACCACTTAAGTTCCCCAAATATGATAAACAATAACCACCGACATTACTGGCTGAAAGCTGATACCAACTCAGATTTTAGTAACACTCCAGATCTGGAACATACGCTACACCAACGTGCTACTACCAAACGACGTGGCACCACTAACCAATTAACAAAACACGTGTCTCTCAAAACGGCATCGCATCGTTCCTAGTCAAAACACCCAGATCTAAAAGACCAGATCTGATACCAACACGGACCAACGCTCACTGATATCCAAAACAAAATCGCACTGCCTTCCGGTCTATACAGCTCGAATCCGGTCTACTGTAAACTCTCGAACCAGGCCGGTTCACACAACGCTAACAACTAATCGCTACTCAAATCTGATTTCCTCTAAACCACTGTGTATCGCTTCCCGCGCAGGATATCTAATAGCGAACTCAAGCACTTAGCGATAACCATATTTGACCTATAACTTCGATTACCATCAACTAACACCAACTCCGAAGATACCAATCATCACTTATCAACTCCCCGAATCTGATTACTACCTTGTTTAACTCTACAACTGTCCAGAACTATTCTAAACACAAAAAATACAAACCCGATACACTCACCAAACATACAGCTCAAAGTTGATCCATCCCAGATCTGTTCAATCCAAATCTGGTCTATGCTAAACCCGATTAATTAACTCAATTAATCTAATAATATTCCGGGTCTCACACTAGCACTTCCAGATTGCTTCCCACTCCCACGAATCCTTATTACATTTAATTTTTACCTCTCAATATCAAGATCCACTAGTCAATCTATACGGAGAAACTCGCAAGAAGTACTCAATCAAATATCTGAAACTCCAAGGACAAACACCTTATAACCGCCAACTGTCTTGGCTATCTTGCAAGGTCTTCACTATGGATCGAATCAGATCCTTTTGGTCCTTCACATACTGCAAAGAAATCGGCAAAAAGCACAGACTCAACTCTTCCAGTCGGTAATGCTAATCTGCGGTTATTTCCTTGCAAAACTTCGAGGTAGAATAACCCCGAACATCTCGAGAAGCTACAACAACGCAAAATATTCGCTAAAGTTCGTAGTATGCTTCCAACATCTGGGTGGTCAGCTACTCTCATTTCCAATTGAGGCCTCAAAGCTGTCTACAATCTCATCCATCCACGGAAAAATGCACCAAAAATTCTCGTGGGGCTCTGTCTAACACCAGTACACCATGAAATCTCTCTACATGGTGTACGTACAAGGTCGTCATTTCCCTCAAAGAACCTGTCACATCGTAGGGACAACAGTCAAACATGCTCTAAGCTGGCTCTTGCACAGCTTAGCTAACCAAACCACACAGTCAACTCGGACTGTCATAGCAACCGATCAACAAAACTTTAAGGCTGCTACTCAATCCAAACGTCCAGCTCGCTAGCTGAAAGCCCACTCAGCGAGTACCACAGCTACATGTACCCTAACTGGATCCCAAATCAGCACGCCATCTAACAATCAGTGTTGTCCAGCTCACGGGAGCCTTACGGATCAACTCACCATAATAGCTGATCCACCATACCTTGTCCCCAAGGCCTCACTCGCCGCACAAGTTGGGCCTCACTCGCCACACAATTTGGCCCTACTCCAGAGTCTAGAAGAACAAGCTCATATCCGATGTCGGATGACATCTCTACCCTGCTGGTTCAGCAGCAACGGCAACGGTCTGCTTATTGTCGACAGCTCCTCAAGACAATATGTGTGCTACAGAAATAACACTCCAAAATTCGGGGCAACGACTCCAACATCAATTCAAAACTGGAATCGATCCCATGCTCGGAAAGCAAATCCAGGTACTTCATCCGGAGAGGCGTCAAAGCTATCGAATAATCTGGAAAACCACTAACAGCTACTCCTCAATCTAGCCCAACACTCCAGCACTATCCCACGGGACAAACAACTCGCCCTGGCAGGAGTACCAATAGACACAACATCAAATGAATTAGGTGGATATCAAATCTACCCACGCTCAACACATAGAGAAAAACACACGCGTGTGATGTCCTCGTGTCAACACAACTCACGCAGGAAAATCTGGAACAAGTCAAAGTCCTGCTATAACTCCTCCGATAATTCACCAGCTTGATCTCACAACGCACGATCACAAGCACACTGGAGTCTCGAGTGCTGAGATGGAGAAGGCCATCTGTATCTAAACGTATCCGGTGGCTAATAACCCGATTGTCGGAAATGAGCAGGGAAGGTAGAATCTGCAAAGAACCTTCAGAATGATTCTGCTGCGACAACAAGAACACTATTCTCTTACAGGGCACATCCACAAGGCATACAGTCTTTCCACACGGATGGCAAGCGCCTAACGCACGTCCACTACGACACTCTTATCACAAGCACCATTCTCAATGCCTATCATTCGGTCCACAGCCTCTGCCCGGAAGGAAAGCTGCTAGAGAAGCATCACACCAATAGCGTTGGCAAACTCTCTCAACTGGAGTGTCTCCAAACTCTGCCTCGTCTCATCCTCAAGCTGCACACGATCGAACAAGCTCACCATGTGTACTAACCAACCCTCAGCCACAATACCACCTTCTTCACCATTGAAGGTAGGAGGCTCCATCCGCTGGAATCCAATCAGAACCAGCTCCAATACCTTCACTCATCAATTCAACTGCTCCACTTCAGCCTTTAACGGTCTCGCATGACAGTGCGAAGGAGCTCTCGGTTCAGCAACATTCTCCTTGCTAAACAAAAATTTTAGCTCGACTACAATCTGCCTACCAACTATACCTCTACCACTACACAGTAGCAACCAAGATGTAGAGAGCAATAAACACAACAGATCAGGTAATTCAGATAGTCAAGCACATGCAGGAGAAAACACACAGTGCCTAGACTCAGATGTGATAGAAAAGAAACGAGCTTATCCGAGTTTAAGCTCTGATACCAAAATGTCAGGCCCGTTTCTTAAAACACAGACCAACACGCAAAAGACGAAAGCTTAAAAAGTGGCTACAAATTTTTCTTTTGACCTGACCTTAAAATACATCCTTCAATATAGACGTATACTCAAAATACGGTGTCGAATAAAAGCCACCACATAATACGTCACGAAACAAACATATAGTTATACATGCCTCCAAATAAATCAAGTCGATATACACAACTACACAGGGCATTCCCTGGCAATGAATCGATATAGTATATATGTATATATATAACTGGGAACCCACACTTGGGACTGCAACAACTGCCTCTCCCACGGACCAGCTGAACTACCTGAAAAAGACCTGCAATGGCCAACACACGGCCAGAGCAGCACCAAGGAAGCAAACATGGTTAAACCTAAGTACGAAGAGAAATAAATATACAACTAACAAATAAAGCAAGAAACGTAATGCATCGTGCAATACATGCAGAAAGACCAAGGAATAATTGGGGCTCAAAGAACTGTGCAATAGCTGGAGATACAATGCTCGCATAAATGCTCGACAGCTGGGAATACAAGGATCACATGAACAGTTCAACAGTTAGAGATAACAAGTCTCACAGAACAACTCCACTACTGGAGGTACAAACAACAATGGACACGGAGCATGCGAGAGCGTGGTAGTTATCCACTCATCTCAACACGCAGTACCAGAAGCAGAGATACAACAACTCAACCCGTTGTGCCCATCTAATGCTAGCGTGGTAGATATCCACTCGTCTCATAGCGGCAACACCCAACAACAGGGAGAAGAGGAGCACGGTAGCTAGTCGCTCATCCTCGAATAGAGAAGCACGGTAGTTAACCGATCGTTCTCAAATAACTCAACAACAAGCTTCCTGGTACTAACCAATCCACAACAGCAATGACAAACATAGATAACAAGAAATCTCACAACAGGGAATGAATAGCAGAGATATAACGAGGAAGGAGCTCAACAATAAACTGCTAGCATAGAATTTGACAAGGTGAGCTCAATAACAACACACTACCAACAAGGAGAGGGGAGCTCAACATGCTATGTGTGTATGCAAATGCTAACAGGAAAAGAACAGCATCCAGCATACTTCTGAACAACATAAGTGAACAATGCCGCATGTACAAACAGCTCCAAACACACGCAAGCATAAAACAGTACAGCCTAAACCCTGTCATACCTACCAGACTCAGCACTCAGCTCGCAGCCATAAACACCATAGCTTATAAAAGAAAACTGAATGCCGTAACATATAAAGCAGCTCATGCCTCTGTCTATGATTCACGACTTGGCCAGACAACCCGTCGGTTCCGACCTGACAATGCGCAGAACACTAGTACGGCTACCCAGCACTAGCATAAGAGCTACGGTTAATAGCACGCACGTAAACTAGCTAAACAGCTCGTGTAGTATGCACAACACAAGCGTACAAGTTACAGCAGCAATACCATGAGGTTATGGTAGCTCGGCATACAATCCCTATGCCCACATGCTTAACAGAAAGCTGTAATTACAAGCTTCGAATTCGTACCCTACACAGATCTTGACAACTACCTCAACACAACTTGCAATTGACAATCAAAACACACTTCCTGCCTCGCTCGGCCAACTTCTCAGGGCCAACAGTTCACTGCAACTATTAGGGATCTCGAATCTGTCAAGACACCTAAAGTATCAGCTCTGCTAAGACTTATATAGCTCACGACCGAAGGCCTCATAGTCCAGAACCTCTACGGCTACAAGCAGGGCACTACCCAGCTCAAAGTTAAGTGCTAAGAACAACAACTAACACTGGGAGAAACACAAATACCTGAACCAGAGCTCACCACGATCGAGAATCGCGACGCACAGTTCACAACAGTTCTCTATGATCTCCACCATCCGGCTTTCCCCCGACTCTAAACTGCTATCCAAACGTTGCCCTAGAATAGGGGTTTCCAATCGCTGTACCCTCGCTCTAAACGGACCAGCCAAACTCCGGAGATTTAAAAAATACTAGACTAGTGAACATTTGTTAGGGTTTTGGGGAAAATATCTGTCGAGAGTTTTCCGAAGACGCTAAGGGATGCGTTATCAAATAACTAAGTGTTGGTATATATATTCACCACTTCAACAGATCACGGCTACAGTGACTCAGCACACACATGCTAAAAACTCTCGCATCCAACAGCTCGCGTCCCAATAGATCACGTTCCAACAGATCTAGCTACACAACAGATCACATTTGCATATCATCTCCCGTGCGCCTATCAGCTTGCGCAACGCACAGCACATCGTATCACTCGAATTCAGCACAGAGTTCTATACAGTACCACCTGACATCTTACGTCAACTCCGGTCAGATGACATCCCAGAACTTCTGCTCTAGACGCTCAATCCATCTTACAACCAAACAACCTGCGACATACTCTTAGCTCGCAGAATCCAAGCCTGGAACAGCTCACAGCACCCACAGCAGCATAACTCGTAGTAACAGTCCAAATCACACATTGGACAACTTGCGCAAACTGGACAGCTCTCTCTCCAAAGCTGGAACGCTCAACAGCTCTCGCCCATTCTGCTAACTATGAGCAGCTCTTTCCTTAAGCTGAAGACCACCATATATCTGGTCCACACAGTATGCTGCTACCAGCTAACATCTAAGCTGCCCTCTCCAAAACAGCTTGCAACGGCCAACCCAGCTCGCAATCCTCTGAAAAGCACAGAGCATGCAGCTCCGTTTATGATCTCCAGAAAAGCATGAGCTACCACAGCCTAGCGCACGCCGACCAGCTTAGTTCGCGCATATCCACTACAGCTCACAGCCATCTGGCCAGCTCCTACTGTTCCTCTCGGATCACATGAGCATCACTGTCTTCAGCTCGCACTACTCAGCTTGAGATGTTCTTAATAGCTTACGACGCCCAAGGTTGTCCGCTAAGCTCATAGATTTTCACGCACGAACCTGTAGCAGCTCACTATCCTAGAATAGAACACGCCTGCTGTTCCTACTACACGGTACTTCTAAGCTGCTAACAGCTCACAGACTCAGCACCGTTCATCCTACCAGCTTACGCTACAACACGTCGAACCTCAAATCTGATCCGTACCTACAATCAGCACAGTCCACTCAATAGCTCGTGCCAGTGCAAACTCTAAGCTCACACCCAACAGCTTACACCGCTATGCACCGTAGTATGGGTCACACCATTACAGGAAGATCTACACGGTACCACTAAACAACTTCCTCTATCAACTCAGCACCAACCAGCTCGTGTCCGAGCTGTCCCTCTTATAGATGCTCCCTAAGCTGATCTATACTGATTAGTTAGCCACTAATCTGGGCGAATTAGACCGTTAATTATCTTGACTAATTATGGTCCTCATAACTCTCCCATATTAAGAGATTTCGTCCTCGAAATCAAATGCAACAGCCTGTAAAAATAAAAAAAGAGCACAACATAGACTGGAGTATAGCAAGAACCACCAGAACATCGGGGAGGACTCAACACTCGCAACAGTGTAAATCTGCACTTGCCATCTCTAGGATGCCTCTGCTCAGGCAACCCTTTTCATAGCAGGGACATCTCCACTGCACCAAAAACCAAGGTAAAATATTTTCCTTCCTTTTTCGCAGTCCCACAGTTCAGAAATAATGTATCGTCCGCTTGAGTGGTATTCGTTTATCCCGAAAAAAGTGGGTATCACATCATTTTAAACTTCCATGCCGTGATTTTCTTTAAGACCCACTAGCTTCTCATCTTCTTGACAGCTTCGTAACATGATTTGCTGTCAAGCTCATCCATTCTCTTGATAATGATACGAGCATATAATGATATATCTTCCAAGCCGTTGACTAGTTCTTTTCGCACTTCTTGTGGTTCCTCATTGTTCTTGCACTCCTGCACAATATTCGGTTCAATACTTCCATATCATCGAGTTATCCTTCATTTTCCTTCAAGGACTTAGGTAGCAATCCATTTTATTTTCTAGCCCTTCCAGATTGCTTCCCACTCCCACGAAGCCTTATACATTTAATTTTTACCTCTCAATTTCAAGCTCCACTACTCAAGATGGAGAAACTCGCAAGAAGTACTCAATCAAGATCTGAAATTCCAAGGACCAACACCTTATAAGCGCCAACTGGCTTGGCTATCTTGCAAGGTCTTCGCTATGGATCGAACTAGATCCTTTTGGTCCTCCACATACTGCAAAGAAACCGATGAAAACCACATATTTCCTCAACTATTCCAGTCGTTAAAGCTAATCTGCGCTTATATCCTTGCAAAACTTCGAGGGAGAATCACCCCGAACATCTCGGGAAGATACAACAACGCGCAAATACTCTACCAAAGCAAGGAATTACTTTTAATAACCAGCGAAATATATTCGCTACAGTTCGTAGTGTGCTTCCAAGATCTGGGTGGTCGGCTACTCTCATAGCCAATCGAGGCCTCAAAGCTATCTACAATCTCATCCATCCGCGGGAAAATGCACCAAAAATTTTCACGGGACTCTGTCTAACACCGGTACACCATAAAATCTCGCTACATGGTTGACGTACAAGGTCGTCATTTCCCTCAAAAAACCTGTCACACCGTAGGGACAACAGTCAACATGCTCTAAGCTGGCTTCTGCACAGCTTAGCTTACCAAACCACTCAGTCAACTCGGACTGTCATAGCAACCGATCAACAAAACTCTAAGGCTGCTACTAAATCCAAACGTCTAGCTCGCAAGCTGAAAGCCCACTAAGCGAGTACCACGGCGAAATGATACCCTAGCTGGATCCCAAATCAGCACGCCATCTAACAATTAGTGTTGTCCAGCTCACAAGAGCCTTACAGATCAACTCACCATCAAAGCTGATCCACCATACCTTGCCTCCAAGGCCACACTCGCCACACAAGCTAGCTCTACTCCAAAGTCGAGAAGAACAAGCGCCTATCGGTTTCGGGATGACATCTCTACCCTGCTGGTTCAGCAGCAACGGCAGCGGCCTGCTTATTGTCGACAACTCCTCAAGACAGTATGTGCGCCACAATAACACTCCAATAGTCAGGGCGGACTCCAACATCAACTCGAAACTGAAATCAATCCCATGCTCCGAAAGCAAATCCAGGTACTTCATCCGGAGAGGCGTCAAAGCTATTGAATAATCAGGAAAACTACTGACAGCTACTCCTCAATCTAGCCCAACACTCCAGCACTATCCCACGGGACAAACAACTTTCACTGGCAGGAGTACCAAAAGACACAACATCACACGAATTAGGTGGCGATCAAATCTACCCACGCTCAATACATAGAGCAAAACACACGCGTGTGATGTCCTCATGTCAACACAAATCACGAAGGAAAATCTAGAACAAGGAAAAGTCCTGCAATAACTCCTCCAGTAATTCACCAGCTTTCTCTCACAACAACGCGATCACACGAGCACACTGGAGTCTCGAGTCCTGAGATGAAGAAGGCTATCTGAATCTAAACGTATCCGATGGCTAATAACCCGATTGTCAGAACTGAGCTTGGGAAGGTAGAATCTACAAGGAACCTTCAGAAGGATCCTGCTGCGACAATGAGAATATTTTCTTCTTACAGGGCACATCCACAAAGCTTCCAGTCTTTCCACACCGATGGCAAGCGCCTAACGTATGTCCACTGCGACACTCTGATCACAAGCACCATTCTCAATGCCTATCGTTCGATCCACAGCGTCAGCCCGGAAAGGAAGGGAAACTGCTAGAGAAGCATCACACCACCAGCGCTGGCAAACTCTATCAATTGGAGTGTCGCCAAACTCTGCCTTGCATCATCCTCAAGTTGCACACGGTCGAACAAGCTCACCATGTGTGCTAACCAACCCTCAGCCGCAAAACCACCTTCTTCACCATTGAAGGTAGGAGGCTCCATCAGCTAGAATCCAATCATAACTAGCTCTAAGATCTTCACTCATCGAGTCAACTGCTCCACTTCAGCCTCTAACGGTCTCGCATGAAAGTGCGAAGGAGCTCTGGGTTCAAGAACATGCTCCTCGCTAAACAAAAATCTTAGCTCGACTACAATCTGCCTACCACCTCTACCTCTACCACCACACAGCAGCAACCAAAAGGTACAGAGCAGGTAATTCAGATAATCATGCACATGCAGGAGAACACACACAGTGCCTAGACTCAAGTGTGATAGAAAAGAAACTCCCTTATCCGAGTTTAAGCTCGGACACCAAAATGTCAGGCCCGGTGCTTAAAACATAGATCCAACACGCAAAACAGGAAATCTTAAATACTGGCTAAAAATTTTTCTTTTGGCCTGACCTTAAAATACATCCTTCAACATAGGCTTATACTCAAAATACAGTTTCGAATAAAAGCCCCGGCATAATACGCCACGAAACAGACATATATATATACATGCCTCCAAATAAATCAAGTCGATATACACAACTACACAAGGCATTCCCTAGCAATGACTTGATAGTATATATGTATATATATATATCTGGGAACCCACACATGGGACTGCAACAGCTGCCTCTCCCATGGACCAACTGAACTACCTGAAAAAGGCCTGCAATGGCCAACAAACGGCCAGAGAAGCCCCAAGGAAAATTATTAGGTTAAACCTAAGTACGAAGAGAAATAACACATGCAACTACCAATAAAGCATGAAACGTAATGCATCGTGCAATACATGCAGAAAGACCAAGGAATCATTGGGGCTCAAAGAATTGTGCAACTGCTGAAGATACAATGCTCACAGAAATGCTCGACAACTGGGAATACAAGGATCACATGAACAGCTCAACAGCCAGAGGTAACAAGACTCACAGAAAAACTCCACTGTTGGAGGTACAAACAACAATGTCCACGGAGCATGTGCGAGCGTGGTAGCTATTCACTCGTCTCAACATGCAGTACCAGAAGCCGAGATACAACAACTCAACCCGCTATTCCCAACTCTTGAGAGCGTGGTAGCTATCCACTAGTCTCATAGCGGCAACACCCATCATCAAGGAGAAGAGGAGCACGGTAGCTAGCCGCTCGTCCTCAAATAGAGAAGCACGGTAGTTAGCTGATCGTTCTCAAATAACTCAACAGCAAGATTCCTGGTACTAACCAATCCTCAACAGCAATGGACAACATAGATAAAAAGAAGGCTCACAACAGGGAATGACTAGAAGAGATATAACGAGGAAGGAGCTCAACAATAAACTTCTAGAATAGAATTTCACAAGGTGAGCTCAACAACAACACACGACCAACAAGGAGAGGGGAGCTCAACATGATATGCGTGTATGAACATGCTAACAGGAAAAGAACAGCATGCAACATACTTCTGAACAACATACGTAAACAATGCCGCATGTACAAACATCTCCAAACACACGCAAGAATAAAGCAGTACAGTCTAAAACCTTTCATACCATACCAGGCTTAGCACTCAGCTCGCAGCCATAAACACCATAGCTTACACAAGAAAACAGAATGCCGTAACATATAAAGCAGCTCAGGACTCTGTCTACAATTCATGACTTGCCACACAACCCGCCAACTCCGACCCGACAATACGCAGGACACTAGTACGGCTACCCAGCACTCGCATAAGAGCTACGGTTAATAGCATGCACGTAAACTAGCTAAAAAGCTCGGGAAGCATGCACAACACAAGTGTACAAGTTACAGCAGCCATACCATGAGGTTATGGTAGCTCGGCCTACAATCCCTATGCCCAGATGGTTTACAGAGAGCTGTAATTACAGGCTCCGAATTCGTACCTTACATAGATCTTGACAATTACCTCAACACAGCTCGCGGTTGGGAATCAGAACAAACTTCCTGCTTCGCTCGGCCAACTGCTCAGGCCAACAGTTCACAGCAACAATCAAGGAGCTTGAATCTGTCAAAAAACCTAAAGCATCAGCTCTACTAAGACTTATATAGCTGAAGGCCAAAGGCCTCATAGTCCAGGACCTCTACGGCTACATGCAGGGCACTACCAGCTCAAAGGTAAGTGCTAAGAACAGGAACTAACACTGGGAGAAACATGAATACCTGAACCAGAGCTCAGCACGGCCGAGAATCGTGACACGCAGTTCACGACACTTCTCTGCGATCTCCCCCTTCTGGATTTAACCCGACTCTAAACTGGTATACAAACGTTGGCCTAGAAGAGGGGTTTCCAACCGATGCAGCCCTCGCTCCAAACGTACCGTCCAAACTCCGGCGATTTAGAAAATTCTAGACGGGTGAACAGTAGTTAGGGTTTTGGGGCAAATATCTGTCGAGAGATATCGTAAGCCGCTAAGGGATGCATTCTCAAATAACTAAGTGCTGGTATATATATTCACCATTTCAACAGATCACGGCTACAGTGACTCAGCACACACATGCTAACAACTCTCGCATCCAAGAGCTCGCGTCCCAACAGATCACGTTCCAACTGATTTAGCTACCCGACAGATCACATTTGCATATCAGCTCTCGTGCGCCTATAAGCTTGCGCACCGCACAGCAGATCAGATCACCCGAATTCAGCACAGAGTACTCTACAGTACCACCAGACAGCGTACGTCAAATCCTATCAGATCGCATCACTGCACTTCAGCTCTGGACGCTCATTACATCTTACAGCAACCAAAAAACCTGCGACATACTCTTAGCTCGTAGAATCCAAGCTTGGAACAGCTCACAGCACCCACAGCAGCACAGCTCGTAGTAAAAATCCAAATCACACATTGGACAACTCACGCGGACTGGAAAACTCTCTCTCCAAAGCTGTAACCCTCAACAACTCTTGCCCAGTCTGCTAATTACGAACATATCTTTCCTTAAGCAGATGACCACCGTAGCAATGGTCCACATAGTACGCTGCTACCAGCTTACATCTAAGCTACCCTCTCCAAAACATCTTGCAACGGCCAACCCAGCTCGCAATCCTCAGAACAACACAGAGCATTCAGATCCGTTTATGATCTCCAGAACACTCTGTGATACCCAGCCTACCCCACACCGACCAAATTAGGTCACGCGTATCAACTACAGCTCACATCAATCACACCAACGCCTACTGTTCCTCTTGGATCACACGAGAATCACTGTCTTCAGCTTGCACTACCCAGCTTGAGGTGTTCTTAACAACTTACGATGCCCAAAGTGGTCCGCTAAGCTCACATATTTCCATGCACGGACCTGGAGCATCTAACGATCCCAAAACAGAACACGACTGCTATTCGTACTACACGGTACTTCTAAGCTGCTAACAGCTCGCAGACTCAGCACCGTCCATCCTACCAGCTTACGCTACAACACGTCGAACCTCTAATCTGATCCGTACCTTAATCAGCACAGGCCACTCAACAGCTCACGCCAGTGCTAACTCTAAGATGACACCCAACAACTTACACCACTATGCACCATAGTATGGGTCACACCATTACAAGAAGATCTACACAGTACCACTAAACAGCTTCCTCTATCAGCTTAGCACCAACCAGCTCGTGTCCGAGTTGTTCCCTCTTACAGATTCTCCCTAAGCTGATCTATACAGATTAGTTAGCCACTAATCCAGGCGAATTAGACCGTTATTTATCTCGGCTAATTATGGTCCTTCGTTTTTTTTCGTTGTGATTTTTGTTTCCTTTTTTCAGAATTCATACGGAAAAGGATTTTACACCTCCTAAACATCTTATTATAACGATCGGGAATAATTCGATTCTCTTGGCCATTGAATTGAGGGGCCATGGAAATCAATATCACGTTTTTGCCTTTCATAACCAACGAGATTCATATCACTTGCTTAAATCTATCAAAACATGATGGACACTCTAGGGTCGATACATACTTATCATTTTCCTTTATTAATCAAATACTAAGGAACAACTATATTTGAACTTTTTTAATAAAACGTGGGTAATAACCCATAACTCCTAGGAACTAAGTATCTCTGTAATGCTGTTCGGTGAAGGAAACTTCGGAACTGCTTCTACTTTCAATGGGTCTACTTATGTGACCAAGAATGCAATCTTCCCAAGCTAACATCCATACTTACTAGACTTAGCAAAGAAGTTGCTTAATTCTCAAGATTTTTATAACACCTCTAAGCTGTTCTGATTGCTCTTCTCTGTTCTGAAAGTATATTACGGTGTCATCTATAAATACTATTACAATCTGAGCTACTATAGGTTGAAACACTCTAATCTTAAATCCTTAAATATTGAAGATGCATTTTCTACAAAGGCAACACAAAATTTTAGTATTACCCAAATGCGTAAAGGAAGATAGCTTGTAAATGTCTGCTTCTTTAATCTTCTGCTGATATATCCATATTGGAGATCTGTCTTAGAAAATATGGCTGTAAGGACTAGGAATTGTTAATGGGTGATTAATCGATTAATCAGATCTGGATAGGGATTAACCAAGGTAGACGTTAACCATCGGGTTTTCAAGTTTGAAGGATTGGGTTAATTTGATTTGGTGATATTCAGATTTGATGTAGAACAGATCACATGTGAGTTGTTTATCGCTATCGGGTAGCTTGGAATAGATCAGATTTGCGTAAGTGGTTTTGACATTATATTCGGGAATGACCTAATTTGGTATCGCATTGCGTTTGGTTCAGGAAGTTGTCAGATTTGTAGAATATCCCGTGCGAATTAATTAAAGGCGCTGTGAGGATCGGTTTGAGTAGACCGATTCGTTTTATTTAGATTTGAGTGAGATCTGGGTGTCCAGATCTGGACTACATGTGTATGAGCGGGTTGCCATGAGCGGGAGGCGATGCGATGTCGTTTGGGTTAATTGTGTTGGCGCTAGTGGAAATGTATTGATGCGGCGCTGTTTAGAGAATACTATATGCGAATTCGTTTAGCGCATATAAGATTTGACGCTGGTTGAGTGAAATCTGTTCAATGGGTGCGAGCACATGTGCTCATCAACTTGGGGAAGTCAGTGTTGGTCAATGGTACAGTGTGGACCGGTCCGGTTCGTGAGTTTTGGTGTAGACCGGTACGGTTCATGAATTTCAGATTTGACCAGGTCTAAATTTTCTCGAGCGGCCCTATGTCGCGAGATCTGTTTGTTTTGGAGCGGGACTCCTAAGCGACGTCGTTTGGTGGTCGCGCACGCATATAGCGTAGAGAAGTCAGATCTGGGTTAGCGCTGAGATCTAATGTAGCGCTAAGATCTTAGAAACCGGTATCAGCTTTGACTTGAGTAGTTGACTTTCACTATAGCTTTGACTGAAGAATTATTTATACCAGTGTCGATCAACACATAGAGAAATTCGAGACCCGATATTTCTTATCTTCTTCCCGAGAGCTTCGAAACCCTTACTCTTCATTCGAACCGTTTTTCCGTCGATTTATGCCGCCGTTTGGATCAAAATTGGTGGTTCTAAACTCGTCTCTTCAAGATCTTTCGATTGACACTAGTTTGGAGACTTGGATCGACGCGTTGTGGGAGCGCGAAGTAGTTGCAGTGTTCGAATATCTTCGCGAATTCTGGAAAGCAGTTCTTCTGTTCTTTAGAGCTTTCGAGTAAGTGATTTCTTCTCGTTTTAAGCTTCAATTTGAGCTAGTTGTTACTTACGTATCATTGTTGAGATTGGGTTGAGTTCTCGACCGTAGGCCGTAAGCTAAATGAGCTTAGATTTAAGCTGACTTGTGAGATATCTTGACAGATTTGAGCTTTCGAGAAGTTCCTGTTGTGTTTCTCCTTGAGCTGGTGAGGCAGAGGGATTTAGCGGGCTATTGGTGCTATGCTCTTGTTCTCATAAGGTCTGTTGAGGTATTAGCAGCTCAGAGGAAGGTACGGAATTGAGCATATTTAAACATCTTTGGCATAAACATGAGAATATTTCCAGTGTGTTGAGAATGTTGTGATGAGTGTTTACGTGAACAGATTTGCCCAACTGTGATTTGATTATCTATTCTGTTTGTGTATGATTTATGTATGTTAGTGAATTGATATTTCTTGGAATTCATGCATACATATTGAGCCTGAATTTGTTTGATGCCCGCATTGAGATAGGGTTGTGATCGGTTGGCTGAGTTGTCGCGCCTGAAAGGTCCAATGCTATCGTCAAGGTGGTGGCCGGCTGAGCTGTTGCACCTGAATACCACTGAGCTGTGATGGTAGGCTGATTGTCGCACCTATTTGATTATCTATTCTGTTTGTGTATGATTTATGTATGTTAGTGAATTGATATTTCTTGGAATTCATGCATACATATTGAGCCTGAATTTGTTTGATGCCCGCATTGAGATAGGGTTGTGATCGGTTGGCTGAGTTGTCGCGCCTGAAAGGTCCAATGCTATCGTCAAGGTGGTGGCCGGCTGAGCTGTTGCACCTGAATACCACTGAGCTGTGATGGTAGGCTGATTGTCGCACCTAAAGATCACGGATCGATGATTTCCACTGGTTGATTGGCTGTGCGTGGTGTTGAGGCTCCATTGAGATTTGAATTTCCAGCTGAGTCGTTGCCTTGATTACCGATGTTCTTTGGTACCCTCATGCATATCATGACTTTAAATATTTCATGTTTATGAATTGTTGTTTTATGAATGCTCTTCATACTGAGGTTTGACCTCGTTTATTTTCCCTGTCTTTGGGATTCCTTGGTCTGTGTTGGCCTTTGCAGGTTTTTCAGGTAATCCAGTTCGACAGAGTGGAACGTCTGCTGGAAGATCCCCGTTCTGAGTCTCAGTTATTATACTATGTATTGAACCAGGGTATGACCTGTGTAATTATGTATTCGGGGATCTGTATTTGATGCATACTTGATTAGATTTTGATGATTGCTCGATTTTGAGGTAAATCCTTATTTTAAGTATGCTTGTTTTTTCAAGAATTGATTTTGGTTCAGGCCCAAAACAAATATTTTTAGCCCTGATTTCATGTTTCCGCATTATTGTGATTAATTGAGTAGTTAATCCTTGTTTTAGCGCACCAGGCCTGACATTTTGGTATCAGAGCTTAAACTAGGATAAGCTCGATTTCGTTTCCATCACACTCGAGTCTAGACACAGAGTTTGAGCTTTTGATTTTGATTGACTCTATGATTTGTGTGATTTTGTATCTGCCTCTGTGTTATATCTGTTGTTGCTTCTTACCTATGAGTTCTGGTAGATGCCGTCGAGGAGAGGTGGAAGTATAATTGCTAGGCAGGTAGAAGGGGAGTCTAGAGCCCCGGGCAGTGATGAGGATGTTGAGCAGTAGAGTGTGCCTTTGTGTCGTCGAGCTAGACAGACAAAGGTAGACGATGTGACTAGACAGATTGGCGAGATAGAGCTAGTGTTGGCTAGGCCAGAGGATGAATCCCCCGACATTTACTAGTGACGAGGGCGGTTTGATAGCTGAAGGCTGGTTGGAACATATGAAGGCTAGACTGAAGTTGGCTGTTCTGAATTTGAGGGAGAATGCTCAACTCTAGTGGAAGGGTACTTCCCGAGTCTGAGAGAGAGTGGAGCTTTGATTTCTTAGGAGAGCTTCTGTGCAGCGTTTCGACAAGAGTATACCCCCGAGTCTTTCTACAACAATCGTGAGCGGGAGTTTGATAATCTGAAGCAAGGGAGCATGAGGGTGGCCGAGTATGCCAGACAGTTCTCTTCGCTTCTATCGTATGTTCCTCATGTTGCTAACGAGGAGAGGACGAAGAGTAACAAGTTTCTGAGAGGTTTGAGGCCTGAAGTGTTCCGTATGGTGTTAGTTGGTTCTCCTGCGACTTATGCCGAGGCAGTGGATAGGGCCGTGGACATTGAGTAGAGTCTATTGGGAACGCAATCAGGTTTGGTCGACAGCTGGACGCATCTTTAAACCTGTGTTAGAGGTGCTGAAACCATTTCAACCTCCTCAGACATCGCAGCAGTCGAATCTCCAAAGGTTCAAGCCTCTAGGAAAGCAGTTTAAGAGACGATCGAATTCGAGTTATTCTGGTTCTATTAGCTCTGGTGATAGTGTCTCTGGAGGAGTGACGTGTGGTCAGTGCGGAGGTAGGCATATGACTACACAGTGTTGTGGAGTTCAGGGTCTTTGCCATAATTGTGGGCAGCCTAGACATTTTTCTAGGGTGTGTCTGAGGGGAGCACAGCCTTTGAATCAGTAGCAGCAAGGTTCTGCTGGTGGTTCTTCGCGGCAACCTTATGCTCAGTCCCAATGATCAGGTTCACACGAGAATCGTCTAGGTTTGGAGGATCTTCTAGACCTTAGTTTTTGGGACCACAGCAAGCTCAGGTGAATGCCTTGACGAGAGAGCAAGTTGACGAGATGCCTGGAGGAGTTATTGCAGGTACTTGTGCTATCTTTGATTTTCCGGCAAGAGTTTTGTTTTATACAGGAGAATCACACTCCTTCATAACTGATTTGTTTGTGCATGAGTGTGGGTTGTGTGTTACCCCACTGTGTGATGTTGTGTCTATATCTACTCTGCTGGTGTGTGGTTGATGTCCCGAGAAGTGGTTTGGGACTGTGATTAGATTTGATGAGAATGTGTTGGTGACTAGCCTGATTGCTTTGGAGATTAGAGATTTTGATTGTATCTTGGGCATGGACGTGTTGTCCAAATATAGAGAGACTGTATCATAGGATCAATGGAATCGAAAAAGTGTTTAACATAAGCTTAGGAGTTCAGAAGGGGGGAGGTTTGAATGAACTCCTTTGATTTTTTATTTTTCGAAACTTTAAAACTATTTACAAGCCTCGCTTAACTCAGATCTGAGGCTCTCAGTCCTAATCTGTTTTCTTGGTTAACAAATATTGTGCGGAAAGAAACCGATTAAACAGTGAACAGTTAATAATAAATACGATGCAAGTAAATAAAAGATAGAGTCGAGGATTTGTTTCTGAAAGTTCGGATCTTAAATCCTACGTCTCCCCTTCTTCCTAAGGTTCCACTAGAAATTTGATGTGTACAGCTTCTGTAGACACCCGATCACTTGAGACTCGCCCACAGTGAACTCCTAACAACTCCAAACTATGCAGATAACACTGATGAAATCAAACAATATAGTTTTTCGAACTGCTTCACACAACAAGTTCGTTATAGACTCAAATCTGATTTTACAATAGACACGAAACAAATGAGTTCTGTAAATCTTCTGGTTCTTTGAACAACAAGAACAGATTACTAAGATAAACCAAAAGATATCTACAAGATTATATCTATGAAAGAGCTGAACTAGAGTGTTCTTCGAGATAATGAAGGTTGGGACTCAAAATTTTTTGCGATGTGAAAATCTCAGAGTGCGAGAGAACTTGTTAATCGCTGAGAGATTTTTCAAATTGTCGAGAGCAACCAGAAAGCGAGCGACAGTGTTAGAGAGAGCGAGAGAACTTCTTGTTTGAATTTATTCAGCGGCTTAGTACAAACAAACCTTGTTTGCATATCTTCATCGTATCAACGCATTAAATGCTATGCAAAGGTCTGTCTAAAGTTGTCAGAGCTTATTTGACTTGAATACCCAAAATAGGTCAACATCGAATAGACCAACTTTGCGTCCTGCAAAGTATTCTCCAAATAGCTCTGAACTGAGTCTCTTTCATCCACTTTGGCTAACAGGATTTATACAATTAAATCTCGTTCGTTGAATCCTTTGAAATGTATAGCTGTTAAAATCTGAAGCTCAAATCTGTTTCGACACTGAAACCTTAAATCTGAAATCTGCTCTTCATCCCCTTTTTTATCTCATCTGAAAAGATATATCACTTTCAAGTCTGAAGCTCTGTCTGCTCTTCTCGTTAAAAACTGTCAGATCTGAAATATCTCTTATTTACGAAATATCCCCCTTTTATCTTCTTTAATGTAGAAATATAGTCAAATCTGAATTCCCGAAATGACTGAATCTGATACGTTGTATTCTCTCATATAAACTATAACTAGATCTGAAAAACTCTATTCCACGAAACTGAAATAACTGACCCTGTTACTCAAATTTGAATTGTCAGGCCCCATGCTAATCTCACAAGATTAGAGCACAACTAAGCACATAATCACTGAAGCATAAAACGAGGCTTAAAAATTTCTCAAAATAATATGGGCCTGAACTCAAAAACATACATTCAAAATATCAATACTCAAAATACGAGTTAACTCAAACTCAAACACAAGAGGTAACATCAAATCTCAATCATCAACGATCCCCAACATACATAAGGACGCAGGTCATCCCCTGGTTCAATAGATAACAAAAATATACTGGGACTCAAGGAAACGGGGATCGACCATATGGCGCTCCACTCTGTCCAGCTTGGTTACCTGAAGATCCTGCAAATGGATAACGCAGACCCAAACAACACAAAAGCAGGAAAACAAATACGAGGTCAAGACTCAGTACGAAGAGCTATCAAACAGCTAATCATGCAACATGCTATAATCGATGCTATGAAATGCATGAGGGCTATCAAGGATCTGATAGCTAGACCAGTGTATCAACTGACAAATCATCTCAATCAGCCTCTATACCCGCACGGTGTATCCACCGGGCAAATCATCGGTCCGTGATCTTCAGGGTCCGTCAGCCCATCACAGCTCGGTGGTAGACACTCGAATCCGGTATTCACCACTCCGATGATAGCGTTGGACTTTTCAGGCACAACTCATCGGTCGGCCAGTCACAACGTGGCTTTCAATCAGGTCATCAATCAATCTGTCAATCAAGCTCAAGATGCATGCATGTATGCCAATAATTAATATCAAACTTCTACATGCATAATTTACGCAAAACAGAGCATAATTCAATCAAATATTCAGCAACTGATTCACGTAATTTCACATCATCAAATCAACAGATTTCATAACATAAATTACAACTATGTCCACGCTCAAAGCTGTTAAAGCTGCTCGATTCGTACCTCCAACTACTGATTTATACCTCAACAGATAATTACCGAGGAACGGCAGTTTCTTCCTGCACAATTCTACCCTTCGCTGGTCACGTCCAACCACAACGAAGTTCCTGGAAGCTGAAATATGTACAAGGCATATCTTTCTTAGTTCATATCTAACTCAAATCTGAACCTCAACATACAAATTCCTACGGCCAAGAACTCGAATCCAGTTCTACTTCTAAACAAAGTACTACAGCCAATACTAAGCTTAGAACGGTAGGAAAAATGCTTACCTAGAAGCTGAAATTAGTGGAGAACTAACAGGTTCCACTACACGAAGAAAGCAGCAACTTCGCGATCCTCCCCAAGGTCTTTCTACAGCCTCAAATGGGTAACAATCGGTAGAGCAACTCACAAGGAATCCAGCGCACCAAGTTCACTCAGCGATCCTCCCCAAGGTCTTTCTACAGCCTCAAATGGGTAACAATCGGTAGAGCAACTCACAAGGAATCCAGCGCCACCAAGTTCACTCAAAACAACGGTGGGAAACGGCGGCAAACAACGGCGAAAAGTCACGGTGAACCGTAGATAAAACGAGGGTTTGGATATGGAGATAAGAAATATCGGATTCAGAATAAATCTAAGTGTCGATCAACACTTATCTATATATATATATATATCTCAATCCAACTGCTGATGTTTTCAAAATAACCAGACGTCGTGAACAGTATGTATCTCACAACAGATACCAGTCGTTGCTTTCAACAGACACCAGACTTTCCTCTTAACAAAACCAGCAGCAACCACCAGGCATTGCATTTGCAAAGTAGCATCAAAACGACACCGTTCCAACTAAACAAAACGACGCCGCAGCGTTCCACCAACTGACATTAGATTTCTCTAGCGAAGCAACCAAAAGCTGGTAACAGATTCCTTTCAAAAACCACCAGCAACTGGTTATGCGAAACAATTAAAAATGACGACGTAAAGGACACGTCATCATATCTGTCAACAGCTAGTTAACCAACCCAGCGACTGGATAAACCACACAACAGATCCCTCGCTACTGGTACCAGACGCAATACCCAAAACGTTGCGTTTCAACTTATCAAAAAGACGTCGCGTTGCTCCCACGACTGGTTCCTCAAACCAGCATCTGCTCACTCAGCTGGAACAATTTCTCACAACGCAATAGCTGATAGCGCTACAATTCAGTAGTCAACACCAAAATATTGACCAACAAGTGTCGCTTTCTCGATCATTCTCGCAATTGCGCGCCTGCTGCCAGCAGCAACCTCACCAAGCGCAACTACTGCGAGCAAATTCCTTCTTCAATCGCAACTACTGATTTACATTCCACCAGATACGAGCTACAGTACCGTTGACTCACGTTGACTCTTGAATTTCGCTGTGACTGGTTTCTAACACTTAGAGAAATTCGACAACCCAAAATCCCGTGACTAATCCTACGAAACAGATTAATCACTATTCGAATTTCTCAATCCTCACATTCTCCCCACCTTAAGAGATTTCGTCCTCGAAATCAAAGGTAAACTCAGGGAAAAATTCAATCAATTCATTCCACCAACAGGTTACAAAAAAGCAATTCATCTGATATAAACCCAAGAGTACAAGATATCTGGGTAATCAACAAATATCAACTAGAGAAAACACAACCAGAAACCGAAATCTAAAACAACAATCTACTCAAACAGATGCGGCCACTCACGCTGCATCTTCTCTTCCGGTTCCCAAGTTGCTTCTTCTCTGCCATGCTTGCTCCATTGGACCATCACCAACGGAACTATTTTATTCCTCAACTGCTTCTCCTTCCTATCCAGAATCTGGACTGGATATTCTCTATAACTCAAGGCAGAATCCAGCTCAACTTCGTCGGTTCTCAACACATGGGACGGATCTGGATCATAATCTCTCAACATTGACACATGAAAGACATCATGCATCGCTGCCAACTAATCAGGCAGTCTCAATCGATAAGCCAACTGTCCAATCCGCTAGATAATCTCGAAGGGACCAACGAATCTAGGAGCTAATTTGCCTTAAATCTGAAGCGCATAACGCTCTTGAAAGAAACTTTTAGAAATACTCGATCGCCATCCTCAAACTCTAACGATCGACGTCTTCGGTTAGCATAGCTGGTGAATCTATCTTGGGCAGCCTTCATTCTACTTCGAATCAATTCAATCTGATCTTTCATATGAATTTGCCTTAAATCTGAAGCGCATAACGCTCTTGAAAGAAACTTTTAGAAATACTCGATCGCCATCCTCAAACTCTAACGATCGACGTCTTCGGTTAGCATAGCTGGTGAATCTATCTTGGGCAGCCTTCATTCTACTTCGAATCAATTCAATCTGATCTTTCATATGCTCCACAAAATCAGGGGTAGAAAGTTGTTTCTCACCAACTTCTTCCCAACAAATCGGAGATCTGCATTTTCGACCATACAACGCCTCAAATGGAGCCATCCCGATAGCCACCTGGTACCTGTTATTATACGAAAACTCAACCAAGGACAAAGAATCCGGCCAGCCACCACTGAAATCCATCAGGTGAACACACAGCATATCCTCTAAAGTATGAATGGTCCGCTCAGACTGACCATCTATCTGTGGGTGATAGGCTGTACTCATAGCCAATCTCGAACCCATCGCTGCTTGCAGACTCTTCCAAAAACGAGAGATGAATCTTGGATCTCTGTCAGACACTATCGAAACAGGCACTCCATGCAATCTAACCACATGGTCGATATAAAACTTCGCCATTTTCTTCATCGAACACCTCACGTCATAGGGAATGAAATGGGCTGACTTCAAAATTCTATCAATCACCACCCAAATCGCATCACATCCCCTACTTGATCGAGGTTCATGAGTCACAAAATCCATGGCGATGTTCTCCCAATTCCATTGGGGCACCTCCAAAATCTGTAGCAATCCACCATGTCTCATTCTCTCAGCCTTGACCTGCTGGCAATTCAAACATCTAGCAACAAACCAGAGATGTCGCTCTTCATGCCTTCCCACCAGTAGTGAGATTTCAAGGCATGGTACATCTTTCTCTCGCCCGGATGCACACT
>KV019612.1:196467-237837 GCA_001598015.1 Dorcoceras hygrometricum | reverse complement strand
CGGATCCACCAAAATTCCTTGCGCTGAAATCACATGACCCAAAAATATAATCCGATCAAGCCAAAATTCGCACTTGCTGAACTTGGCGTACAATTGCGAGTCTCTCAACCTCTGCAACAACAATCTGAGATGCTCCTTATGCTCTCTCATGCTCCTCGAGTACACTAGGATGTCATCTATGAAGACGATCACGAACCGATCGATGTACTCATTAAAGACGCGATTCATCAAATCCATGAAAACAGCTGGGGCATTCGTCAACCCAAAGGGCATGACCAGAAATTCATATTGCCCATATCGAGTCCGAAATGCTGTCTTCGCCATGTCAGCGTCTCTAATCCGCAACTGGTGATAACCAGAGCTCAAATCAATCTTCGAGTATATGACCGATCCTTGCAACTGATCGAACAAGTCATCAATCCTCGGCAAAGGATACTTGTTCTTCACCGTCGCCTTATTAAATTGTCGGAAATCCACGCACATCCTCATAGACCCATCCTTCTTCTTTACAAAGAGAATCGGAGCTCCCCAAGGCGACATACTCGGTCTGATGAAGCCTTTATCCAAGAGATCTATCAACTGATCCTTCAGCTCTTTCAACTCTGCTGGCGCCAACCGATAAGGAGCTCTAGAAATCGGGGCGGTATCGGGCATCAACTCGATGCTAAAATCGATCTCACGTCTTGGAGGGAATCCAAGAATCTCATCTGGAAACACGTCGGGAAACTCTCGGACGATCGGAATGTCGTTAAAATCCAACCACGACTCTTGGGAAACATCAAGCGCATAGATCATGAATCCAGCATTATCCAGTGATAGCAGGATAAACATCTCCATGGTGGACACCAGTGCAATCTTCGAGTGCGAATCAGCACCGTAGAACTCCCACCTCTCACTCGAATCAGGGCGAAATATCACCACACCATGAAAACAGTCAACAGTAGCCTTATAGCTAGATAATACATCCATTCCCAAGATGCAATCAAAATCTCTGTTTCCCAAAACAATCAGATTGGACACCAAAACGTGCTCATCAAATTGAAGCACACAATCCAACACCACTTCACGGGACCACAGATTCACACCAGCAGGGGTAGACACGGAAACAACATCACACAATGGGGAAGAACTCAACCCATACTCACAAACAAACAACTCAGAAATAAAAGAGTGTGATCCACCAGTGTCAAATAGAACTCTCGTAGGATAATAAAAAATAAAGCATGTACCTGCGATCATCATACCAGGCGCCTCCTTAGCCTGCTCTCTCGTCAAAGCGTTCACCTGAGCCTGCTGCGGAATCTGGAACGGAGGTCTCGAAGGTTCTCCAAACCTAGAAGGCTCACGGGGTTGTATCCAGATCTCTGGGTAGGGGCAGGAAACTGCGGTCTCTGGGAAGAGCCACCAGCTGATCCTTGCTGCGAAGGAACTGAAGACTGACCCCTCAACAAAGGACACACTATAACAAAGTGTCCTGGCTGTCCGCAGTTATGGCAAGACCCGTGAAATCCATGACACTGCGAAGTCGGATGTCTTCCCCCGCACTGACCACAAGGCATATCGCCAAAACCACTGCCCGAACCACTGCCAGAACCAGAGGAACTCGAATTCGCCTTCTTCTTAAACTGTTTCCCTCGAGGTCGAAACATTTGGCGATTCGACTGCTGCTGCGACCCCTGAGGAGAATAAAAAGATTGTGACGCATCCTGCATAGGCTGATAGGTGCGTCCAGTAGTCGGCTGAGTCGGAGCCTCAACCTCCATCAAACTCTCCTCAATGTCCACCGCTCGGTTCACTGCATCAATATAGGTCGCAGGTGACCCAGACAAAACCATCCGGTACAGATCAGGCCTCAAGCCCTTCAGAAATTTGTCCTCTACGTCCTCTCCTGGTTGGAAACGTGTGGTACATAAACCAAAGCGTAGAAAACTGTCGGGCATACTCAGCCACTCGCATATTTCCCATCTTCAAATTGTCAAACTCCCGCTCCCGGCTGTTATAGAAGGAATCCAATATAGGTCGCAGGTGACCCAGACAAAACCATCCGGTACAGATCAGGCCTCAAGCCCTTCAGAAATTTGTTCCTCTACGTCCTCTCCTGGTTGGAAACGTGTGGTACATAAACCAAAAGCGTAGAAAACTGTCGGGCATACTCAGCCACTCGCATATTTCCCATCTTCAAATTGTCAAACTCCCGCTCCCGGCTGTTATAGAAGGAATCCGGGGTATACTCCTGTCTGAACGGCTCACAGAAGCTCTCCCAAGTGATCACAGCCCCACTATCACGAAGGATACGAGAAGTACCTCTCCACCAGCGCTGTGCATTGTCTCTCAGCTGCAACATCGCCATCTATAGTCTCTTCTCGGGAGCGTACTCCAGAGTATCAAACAACTCCTCCATCTGAGCTAACCAAGCCTCAACCATCGCACCACCCTCTGCTGCAGAAAACGTCGGAGGGTTCGTCAGCTGAAACCTAGCTAGGACCAACTCCATCTCGCCTATCTGTCTAGTAACATTAACCTGATGAACATAATCATCACTACCTGCCCTAGACTCCTCCGTAGTACGTCTAGTCGTCCTACCTCTTCCTCTCCTCGGCGGCATCTAAACAATTCTTGAGGTAAAATCTCACAGCAGATATATCACATAGATAGAATAAAGATCACATAAGTCACAGAGTCAATCAAAATCAAATCAAAACTCTGTGCCTAGACTCGATCGTGATCAAAGGAAATTGAGTTTATCCCAGTTTAAGCTCCGATACCAAAAATGTCAGGCCCCGTGCTAATCTCACAAGATTAGAGCACAATTAAGCCCATAATCACGGAGAGTAAAACAGGGATTAAAAATTTTTAGAAATAATATGGGCCTTAACTCAAAAACATACATTCAAAATATCAATTCTCAAAATACGAGTTAACTCAAACTCAAACACAATAGGTAACATCAAATCTCAATCATCAATGATCCCCCAAATACATAAGGACGCAGGGCATCCCCTGGTTCAATACATAATAAAAATAGACTGGGACTCAAGGAAATAGGGATCGACCAGCTGGCTCTCCACTCTGTCCAGCTTGGTTACCTGAAGATCCAGCAAATGGGTAACGCAGACCCAAACAACACAAAAGCAGGAAAATAAATACGAGGTCAAGCCTCAGTACTAAGAACTATCAAACAGCTAATCATGCAACATGCTATAATAGATGCTATGAAATGCATGAGGGCTATCAAGGATCGGATAGCTAGACCAGTGTCAACTGGCAAATCATCTCAATCAGCCTCTATACCCGCATCTCAATCAGCCTCTATACCCGCACGTTGTATCAACTGGGGAAATCATCGGTTCGTGATCTTCAGGGCCCGTCAGCACATCACAGCTCGGTGGTAGACACTCGAATCAGGTAGTCACCACTCCGATGATAGCGTTGGACTTTTCAGGCACAACTCATCGGTCGTCCAGTCACAACGTGCCTTTCAATCAGGTCATCAATCAATCTGTCAATCAGGCTCAAGATGTATGCATGTATGCCAATAATTCATATCAAACTTCTACATGCATAATTTACGCAAAACAGAGCATAATTCAATCAAATATTCAGCAACTGATTCACGTAATTTCACATCATCAAATCAACATATTTCATAACATCAATTTCAACCATGTCCACGCTCAAAGCTATTAAAGCTGCTCGATTCGTACCTCCAACTACTGATTTCTACCTCAAAAGATAATTAACAAGGAATGGCAGTTTCTTCCTGCACAATTCTACCCTTCGCTGGTCACGTCCAACCACAACGAAGTTCCTGGAAGCTGAAATATGTACAAGGCATCTCATTCTTAGTTAATATCTAACTCAAATCTGAACCTCAACATAAAAATTCCTACGGCCAAGAACTCGAATCGAGTTCTACTTCTAAACAAAGTACTACAGCCAATACTAAGCTTAGAACGGTAGGAAAAATGCTTACCCAGAAGCTGAAATTAGTGGAGAACTAATGGGTTCCACTACACGAAGAAAGCAGCAACTTCGCGATCCTCCCCAAGGTCTTTCTACAGCCACAAATGGGTAACAATCGGTAGAGCAACTCACAAGGAATCCAGCGCCACCAAGTTCACTCAAAACAACGGCGGGAAACGGCGGCAAACAACAGAGAAAAGTCACAGTGAACGGTAGCTAAAACGAGGGTTTGGATATGGAGATAAGAAATATTGGGTTCAGAATAAATCTAAGTGTCGATCAACACTTATCTATATATATATATCTCAATCCAACTGATGTTGTTCTCAAAATAACCATACGTCGTGAACAGTAGGTATCTCACAACAGATACCAGTCGTTGCTTTCAACAGACACCAGATTTTCCTCTTAACAAAACCAGCAGCAACCACCAGGAGTTGCATTTGCAGAGTAGCATCAAAACGACACCGTTTCAACAAAACAAAACATCTAAGTGTCGATCAACACTTATCTATATATATATATCTCAATCCAACTGATGTTGTTCTCAAAATAACCATACGTCGTGAACAGTAGGTATCTCACAACAGATACCAGTCGTTGCTTTCAACAGACACCAGATTTTCCTCTTAACAAAACCAGCAGCAACCACCAGGAGTTGCATTTGCAGAGTAGCATCAAAACGACACCGTTTCAACAAAACAAAACGACGCCGCAGCGTTCCACCAGCTGACAACAGATTTATCTTGCGAAGCAACCAAAAGCTGGTATCCTTTCAAAAACCACCAGCAACTGGTTACGCGAAACAATTCAAAACGACGACGTAAAGGACACATCATCATATCTGTCAACAGCTAGTTAACCAACCCAACGACTGGATAAACCACGCAACAGATCCCTCGCTACTGGTACCAGACGCAATCCTCAAAACGCTGTGTTTGAACTTATCAAAAAGACGTCGCGTTGCTCCCACGACTGGTTCCTCAAACCAGCATCTGGTCACTCAGCTGGAACAATTTCTCACAACGCAACAGCTGATAGCGCTACAATTCAGTAGTCAACACCAAAATATTGACCAACAAGTGTCGCTTTCTCGATCATTCTCGCAATTGCGCGCCTGCTACCAGTAGCAACCTCACCAAGCGCAACTACTGCCAGCAGATTCCTTCTTCAAGCGCAACTACTGATTTAAATTCCACCAGATACGAGCTACAGTACCGTTGACTCACGTTGACTCTTGAATTTCGCTGCGACTGGTTTCTAACACTTAGAGAAATTCGACAACCCAAAATCCCGTGACTAATCCTACGAAACAGATTAATCACTATTCGAATTTGTCAATCCTCACATGAATACACAAATCTGATAAGCTCTTATCTGATACTGAAGGAAACTTGACCCGATTACTCAAATGACCCGAATATTCAAATCTGATATATCTGATCTGTTCTGAAGAGTTCTGAACTGACTTAATACGCTCTAATCTGAAATATGTTCTGAAGGCTTCTGAACTGTTCTAAAATACTCTGATCTGATATTCTCATCTTGATAGCATAACGTCCAGATCTGAAATTCTTACATCCTCCGAGATCACGATTTACTTAAGTTCCAGATTTTAGTCTTAATTACAGTTCTTAGTCTAGTTTTCGTTATCACCACAACTTTTAAATTTTATCTTAACAATTTCCCTCTTTTTGGTGATGACAAAACTAAGCAGCCTATGACTTAAATAGAGAAAAAAATAAATTGCTCCAAGTCTTGTATATATTCAATACGAAACGACTAAGTACAAAAGATTTGTACAAGAACTGAAAATATCAAAATCTTCTCAACTTCATTCTCCAAGCCAGTATCTAAATCCTCTCGAACTATTGCTCCTCCGCTTTTGTATCCACTTCCTCTTTTTCTATACGGTTCACTGCTGCTACCTCTGCCTCTTCCACCATCTCCTGATCTAGGTCTGTTTATATCGTCAGGCGGAGGCTTCGACCTCGGCTGCTACTTGCTTCCCCTTTTTTGTCATCACGGCCTCTATTTATGTAATCCACGATTTCATACAATTGAGTGCTGAGGGTAGAAATGCCCGTTTGAGTTTCCTGGCGGAAAACAATCAGATCATCTTTCAGAGTTTTTACTTTTTGTTGGACATCACGAATGAGATGTCTAAAGATGTGTCCGTGATGAGTATAATCGTTTTGAACCGACGACTCAGGACGTGAAATCCTTGAAGTAGGAACAGCTTTGAGATCGTCTATATCTTCCAATGTCCGAACTTCCTTTAAATGAATCTTAGCAACTGTAGTTCGAAGCTATGCGAACGAGTCTGTATAATCGATAGAAGAAATGATAGAAGCTGGCATAGAAATCGAGGGATGGTAGCAGGTGTCTCTTCGATCTGAGGAATATCAGCAGTAGATGAGATCTCATGATGATCACCAGTAGTGAAAAGCACTCGAGAATCACTGGAGGAACTAGAACTTGAAGAACTCGAATTCTCAGACTGGGAAGAACTACAGCTGGAATAAATCAAATGTACATCTAACCCTCTCCGAAAAACACCACAAAAATCCGTTGTCTCTGTTTCTATACACAAAACTGGTCCAATAGCAACTATATCCATGCACAAATTATGCGTTCCAACTGGCTGTAGGTGACCAAAAAGAGAAAATTGTACAAAATCTATACTGATTTAAGCCCGGAGCTTGTGATTAAACCTATAATATGAAACCAGCACTGGCTCGATAAATAAGCAAATTGGTGCAAGAGTATCCACAAAGATCCTTTGAGGCAACAGTTCCCACTTTTGAGAAATGGGTGCTTTGCGCTCGCGTACCCACCGATCAAATCCCTGTACAGCTGTCCACGATCCACCAAATAAAATCAGATGTCTAATCCAGCAAGTAGATCTGATGGTTGTATTGGATCTGGAAATAACTGCACCACGATCTATATTTTCTCCTTCGAACAACCTTGAGTTACTAGGCCGTTTCCATTCTAGCTTGTGCTCTCTCTTCTGCTTCAGCAATTTCTCCAATGCAACACGATGAACATCTGAGAGCATTTCCAATACATGTAGATCAATGGCTGTCATGGGCGTGCCTGATTCAAAATTTTGGTGCCTTGCGTCCAGAATTTTTCTCAACAACATCTCCCTATACTTTGCTATTATGTACATCCGCCTCTGAACAGCTTTCTGTAACAAATCTGTTTCAGCCCACTGCAACATCTTTTCTTCCTTAGCGGGGATATATTTAACTGATTGTGCTTTCAAACTATGCAGACTAAAATAATGAAAGAATGAATAAATCTCGGCTATAACTCTCTCTCGTATTTTTACAAGAAACTCAATATCCGCACAGATCAAAGTAAACATCTCTCGGGCCGGATACCCTTTAACTGTATCTGGATCTACAAGGGGCGCCTTCACCTTGTCAGCTACATAAATTTTAGGAAGACTAGCCTTGTACCAGTATCCTTCCTGCACTCCCTTGATCTCAATCCCAAGTCCAAACTTGATCCTTGTAGGCTCTGCAGCAGTAGTAGATGGTAACATCATATCTTCTGGAATCTGTGCCAGAAGATCATCAATAGATAACGACTCCTCATCAGACATGGATGACGTAGAGGTCAGCTCCAGAACCTTGCTCAAGGGCTCTGTGTCCTCAGAGTCAATAATCTTCCCAAGGCTCATTCCCTCATCGGCCACCGGCTCTATCTCCTTCTTTTTCTCCTTCTCCTTTTCACACTCCGTCTCAAACAGATGATCTTCTTCCACATTATTGATAGATGAAACATCTATCATGCTCTCCGTTGCAACAAGATATGTTCTAGCGGTCTCCTCCACTACTGGTTCCTCAAAATCTATTTCCAAAATTTTTGTCTCGGCAATAACCTGTTCAATAATATCATCAACTTCATCAACATTTGCTTTCTATGTCTCTTTCTCAACAGTAACCTCCTCATCTGGTTCCTCTACAGTTTCGGTTGGCAAAACCAACTTGCGTTTTGGGGCTCGGCGTCGTTGAGCACGAAGTCTCACACCTGGCATAACAGATATTGGTTCAAAAATTTGAGCCACAGTAACCATAGCCAGGTTTTGTTTAGCAGGAGCAGCTCTCCCCACAGTAGTTCTTTTCTTCTTTGCGAAAGGTTCGTCAGTAGTAGGAGCAGGTCTCCTCTTAGTCACTGCTTTCTTCTTCAAAACTTTCTCCATCGGCTCATCTACCACCTCTTCAATAGTAATGTTCATGTTCTTGGCAACGTACGTGCCAACAGTCTTTGCAGTAAGAATCTTCAGAGGCGGGAAGTCCTTCGATTCACCCAATTACAGGTCTGGTGCTCCCTTCAAAAGAATCCAGATCTACACCGCGAAACCTCCGGCATGCTTCCAATCAGGAGTCACCATGTCCTTAAATATGTTGAACAACAGTCTGCCCCCATTGACCCTAACTCCACCATGGATAGCAGAAATCATTATAAACCTCTCATGGGTAACCGCATCAAAAGAACCGGCTTTGCTGTCACGGTCTTAGCCAAGATGTCGTTCAACAGCCGAAACTCAATCTTCATCTCCTCTTCTTGCAAGGGGTCTTAAGATGTTGACCATCAGTAGAGAACACACTCCTAGCATCAAACACCAGGTCCTTCGGTACGTCATGCATATCTATCAACCCCTCTATTGGTAACTCAAAATTTCCAGCAAATAGCTCCTCAGAAATCTCAACTGACTTTCCCTGAAAGGCATTGACAACTTTGTCATCTCTCATTGAAGCTTTGTGAAAGAATTCCACCAAAACAGCTTCGTAACTGGCATAGGAGCATCCCAGGAACCCACGGAGTGCAGATGACTCTAGGGCTTTGAACATCTGAACCATTCCTGCATCTTCCATCCCAAATTCGGAGTTGAAGTAGATTTGGATAGCGTTGTTAATCAAAGCAGCGGAATTTCTGAAGATTGATTCGAATGAAGAAAGCGCCGGAAAGATCTACAATAAAACCACTAGAAAGCAAGAAAGTAATTTTCGCAAGGTAAAATATAAGTGAAGATGAATAGACGCATAAAAGGTAAGCGAAATCAAAACGATGAAAGAGAGTGAATTTTTATGTGATGGTTCGCATGATGACAACACATGTGTCAATCATCCGATGACGCGATCAGATTTTAAGAGATTTGAAACGATTTTGAATTTTATCCATAAGGGTGAAAAAGTAAAAACACGCACCACTTGACCATTACGTCACAACCTTAGATCTTGTTAATGTTTCAGATGGGGTGTTGTCAGATCTGATCACATATAAGCATCAGTTGTATATATGTGAAATCTTAATGGATTCAGATCTCACGCATTCAACTGACTCAGCACTTATTAATTCAGATCTGTTGTTCCCCCTAAAGCTGAGGTTCTCACAACGCAAGAGTTTACCAAATCTGAAGTGCTCCTCGTTCCCCTGAACAGAAGATCGAGATCTGAAGTAAACAAAATCTGTTCAACTTGCAATTTGTTAGCGCAAAGACAATTCTAAAAGACCAAGAATGTTTTGAAAATACGAAAACTTAGCGTCTGATAGGGGTTTCATGAAGATATCAGCAATTTGTTGATCTGTCGACACATACTCCAGCGGGACGTCCTTCTTGAGCACGTGATCTCTTATTAAATGATGCCTGATGTCGATATGCTTTCTTCTGGAGTGCAGCACAGGATTCTGGGTGATAGATATCGCATTGGTATTGTCACAGAATATAGGCGCTTCAGAAGAATCAATGTCGTAATCCTTGAGCGGGTGTTGAATCCATAAGATCTGAGCACAACAGCTTCCAGCCGCTAGATACTCTGCTTCAGCTGTGGAAATATCAATTGAAGTCAGCTTCTTACTAAACCAGGAAATCAGTCGATCTCCCAAGAATTGACAAGTCCCACTTGTGCTTCGCCTATCGATCCTTCATCCTGCGTAATCTGCATCACTATAACCAATTAGTTGAAAACTGGAGTCTTTGGGATACCAAAGACCCACATTGGAATTTCTTTTCAAATATTTTAAAATCCATTTTACTGCAATTTCATGCGATTGTTTGGGCTCAGATTGAATCTAGCACACATACAGACAGCAAACATGATGTCTGGTCTGCTAGTAATTAAGTATAGTGATGGATCTGTGTAAACTGATCCAGATTGAGTTTTTAATTACACAAAACTTATTATTGTGTTTCTAACAAATCTACGTAGTGTGCAGAAATTATGTAACAAGAAAAGAATATGGAAGAGATATGAACAGTACGAATTTTAAAGAGAACTGTTGAAATCGTGTACGTGAAACATATGTTGAAGATTGCTGAAATATCTGTTGAAGAATCTGGTGGCAGCAACGATGACATCAGCATTGCTCATTGGAAGAAGTTGTGATCAGCAAAGATGACGTCAGCATTTCTATTGGAAGAAGCTGTGATCAGCAAAGTTGACATCAGTCTTACAGCAGACAACAAGATGGATCAGCAATCATGACGTCAGAATATCTGTTGAAGATGTAGATAACAAAGAAGAGAAGTTGCTGATGAAGATCGAACAGCAATGATGATGTCAGCAGTGATGTCATCACAATCAACAGTTGACAAGAGAAGCGCAAGAGATGGAGCGACGTCGTTTAACTCTTCACAGTGTATCATCCGTAGCAGTGAGCTACAGTATATTCAGCAGTGAGCTACCAGTCGTTGGGAGTATTCAGTTGACAAGACTCAAGCTACATTCTTTTTATAACCAGACGCAAGCTACAGTGCTTCATATGATCAGACGCAAGAATTCAATGGTAGCATGTGCAAAACTACAGAGTTTGAATAAGTTGAAGCGACACCGTATTGGAACCAGTAGAGAGCTACAGTATTTTGTGAATCCAGTCGCAAGCTACAGTACAACCAGTCGATGGTACTTGACGTTAGCAATAGAAAAACGATGTCGTATGGATAAATGGATACGACAGCGTTTTGCCTTCGCGCTAAGATTCAGTTGATGGATTTTGCGATGGTAATAACCAGCAGGTACATATCTTAAGGGAAGCCAGCAGGTAGCTACAGTGAAATTAAAAGAGAATAAACCAGACGCAGCGCATAGCTAAAGAAAAACCAGTTGCGAGGATTTGAAACCAGCCGTTGCAAAGAAGGAAGAACCAGACGTTGCATTGCACAAAATACCAGACGCTGGATTGCAAAATAGAACCAGAAGTTGAAACAAGAATACAAAGAATCCAGACGCAAAGAATTTGAAGGATGAACCGGACGCTGGTAGAATCAGAAGCTAAAGATATTTGGACCAAGACGCTGGTCCTGCGCTAAGGAAAAGAAACCAGCAGTAGCTAATAGAAGATAGATTCAGCATTTGCTCGAAGACAAAGATGTATAAATCAGCAGTAGCGCAAAGATGATTTTGAAGCAGACGTTACGCATCAATGAGAATCAGCCGTAGCGCTAAAACAAAGTTACACCAGCTGTTGCGTGTCTATGTAAATGAACCATCTGCGGGAATGAACCAGCTGCTGGAAGTTAATGAATCAGCTGTTGAACAATTTGTTGAAGCACATTCAGCTGTTGGGATGCAATCAACACTCAAGATGGAAAGAATCAATGGTTGAAATTGAGTCGTGCAAATGCCTTAAATCAATGGGACAAGATTTGTACTATTCTGAGAAATAGTGCAATATACAGAGGATGGTTGCACCAATTGGGAAGAAGACAAATTGGCCTTGACAAGCGCAGAAGAGATTTGAATTTACTGTCTAACGGCCACATTTGGGGGAAGCCATATAAATACAAGAAGCACTGTTGAAGACAGACGATGAGTGATGATGATTTCGTGAAGATTTTGACAGAGTGCAAAATACAGAGGGAAGAATATTGGATACGAAGCAGTAGACCACCATTTAGAGAGGAGAGCATAACGAGTGTCTACTGCTGAGTCTCAATCAGCTTTTGTAGAGCATTTCCCTAGTGTGTGAGATTTAATTTCTACGAGAGTTGTGCTTACACTGTAAATCTCACACACACAGAGATTCATTCACATTCATGAGAGTTGAGCGAAATTGTATAGTGAATGAATCTCAAACCCAATACAAAATCAGATTCCGTGCAAGCACGACGACGTTAAACTCTGTGTTTGTAGCCTTTATCACATAGGCATAAAACAAGTGAGTACAGCCGAGGGCTGGTGGAGTCTAGGAGTTCTGGCTGCTGCTGGTTGCGGGATCGGGTCTGTACACGATGTGTAGATCAAATCTTCTAGTGGAACCTTCCGAGGAGGAAGAAGGGGAGACGTAGGACATTGATGTCCGAACTTCCGTAAACAAATAAGCAGTGTATTGTATTCTGTTATTCACTTCCGTATATGCACTTATTTAGCACGCACGCATACAGTTAGCACACACGCACAGAAATCTGTTTGCATCTTTTTAAAATTAGGATTTAGTTCTGGTGTTTTTCACATGTTTTTATTACATACCAGATCTTCCTCCGGTGCTCTGTTTTATGTTCAAGAACCCGAGGTATTATACCTCATTATAGCAGCGCAAAACTTTTAATGAACAATAGCAGCGCTGTTAAGTTGATTTTTCGGTCCTAACAAGTGGTATCAGAGCAGGTTGTTCTTGAACGAGCACTTATTTTAAAACGCATGTGCTATGTTTTTAAAAATTTTTAAATGTTTTTGAGAAGCTATATTATGAAGGCCAGATGAAAATGTTTTTTTTATATATAGAACTGTTTTCTTTTGTCGAGCTGACGCGGAATGCGCGAGTTCCGTGTGGATGCCAAGATCCTATTTCGATTGGGCTATAAGTTCACCTGGAGCGAGGCTCGGTGACAGCACATGGGACGAAATAGGAGAAATGAATGAAAATCTGAGCTTTAGCTGTCACATTTTCTCTCTGGTTCTTCATATGTGAGTGACTCAGTAGCACATGTTTTTCAATATATAGAACTGTTTTCTTTTGTCGAGCTGACGCGGAATGCGCGAGTTCCGTGTGGATGCCAAGATCCTATTTCGATTGGGCTATAAGTTCACCTGGAGCGAGGCTCGGTGACAGCACATGGGACGAAATAGGAGAAATGAATGAAAATCTGAGCTTTAGCTGTCACATTTTCTCTCTGGTTCTTCATATGTGAGTGACTCAGTAGCACATGTTTTTCATTTGAAACAATATTTAAAGTGCTCTTATTTTTTTAAACTTTCTGTTATGCGGAATTTCAACTGGTGCTTCATATTTTTTTAATAATTTGAGCTTATATTATAAAAGACAGGGATAGTGATGTCTTTGTCTTTACTAATTTGAGCTATCTGTTTATGCATCAGCTTCAGTTTTGTCTCAATCGTCTTTTTCAAATCATAGCATATTGTTGCATATGGTAGTTCCCAAAATGTTTTTCGATTTCCAAAATTTAAAATTCCTGTTGTCACGTTGTTCTTGTTGTGACAGTGTAGGGAGAGCTTTGATTTAAATTTCGGGAAGACCAGCTTTCGACCTCTTTTTGATTCCCACAAAAAGGGAGAGAATTGTTAGATCATGCATTTGTTATTTAAAAGTTTTGTGTAAATCAAAAAGGGAGATATTGATGGATCCGTGTAAACAGATCCAGATTGAGTTTTGAATTACACAAAACTTATTATTGTGTTTCTAACAAATCTACGTAGTGTGCAGAAATTATGTAAGAAGAAAAGAATATGGAAGAGATATGAACAGTTCGAATTTGAAAGAGAACTGTTGAAATCGTGTACGTGAAACATATGTTGAATATTTCTGAAATATCTGTTCAAGAAGCTGGTGGCAGCAACGATGACGTCAGCATTGCTCATTGGAAGAAGTTGTGATCAGCAAAGATGACGTCAGCATTTCTATTGGAAGAAGCTGTGATCAGCAAAGATGACGTCAGTCTTATCAGCGGACAACAAGATGGATCATGATGTCAGAATATCTGTTGAAGATGCAGATAACAAAGAAGAGAAGTTGCTGATGAAGATCGAACAGCAATGATGATGTCAGCAGTGATGTCATCACAATCAACAGTTGACAAGAGAAGCGCAAGAGATGGAGAGACGTCGTTTAACTCTTCACAATGTATCAGCCGTAGCAGTGAGCTACAGTAGATTCAGCAGTGAGCTACCAGTCGTTCGGAGTATTCAGTTGACAAGACGCAAGCTACAGTGTTTTTATAACCAGACGCAAGCTACAGTGATTCATATGATCAGACGCAAGAATTCAAATGGTAGCGTGTGCAAAATGACAGCGTTTGAATAAGTTGAAGCGACACCGTATTGGAACCAGTCGAGAGCTACAGTATTTTGTGAATCCAGTCGCACGCTACAGTACAACCAGTCGATGGTACTTGACGTTAGCAATAGCAAAAGATGTCGTATGGATAAATGGATACGACAGCGTTTTGCCTTCGCGCTAAGATTCAGTCGATGGATTTTGCGATGGTAATAACCAGTAGGTACATCTCTTAAGGGAAGCTAGCAGGTAGCTACAGTGAATTTAAAAGAGAATGAACCAGACGCAGCGCATAGCTAAAGAAAAATCAGTTGCGAGGATTTGAAACCAGCGGTTTCAAAGAAGGAAGAACCAGACGTTGCATTGCACAAAATACCAGACGCTGGATTGCAAAATAGAACCAGACGTTGAAACAATAATACAAAGAATCCAGACGCAAATAAGTTGAAGTATGAACCGGACGCTGGTAGAATCAGAAGCTAAAGATATTTGGAACCAGACGCTGTTCCTGCGCTAAGGAAAAGAAACCAGCAGTAGCTAACAGAAGATAGATTCAGCAGTTGCTCGAAGACAAAGATGTATAAATCTGTAGTAGCGCAAAGAGGAGTTTGAAGCAGACGTTGCGCATCAAGGAGAATCAGCCGTAGCGTTAAAACAAAGTTACACCAGATGTTGCGTGTCTATGTAAATGAACCAGCTGCTGGAAGTTAATGAATCAGCTGTTGAACAATTTGTTGAAGCACATTCAGCTGTTGGGATGCAATCAACGCTCAAGATGGAAAGAATCAAAGGCTGAAATTGAGTCGTGCAAATGCCTTAAATCAAGGGAACAAGATTTGTACTATTCTGAGAAATAGTACAATATACAGAGGGTGGTTGCACCAATTGGGAAGAAGACAAATTGGCCTTGACAAGCGCAGAAGAGATTTGAATTTACTGTCTAACGGCCATATTTGGGGGAAGCCATATAAATACAAGAAGCACTGTTGAAGACAGACGATGAGTGATGATGATTTCGTGAAGATTTTGACAAAGTGCAAAATACAGAGGGAAGAATATTGGAGACGAAGCAGTAGACCGCCATTTAGAGAGGAGCGCATAACGTGTGTCTACTGCTGAGTCTCAATCAGCTTTTGTAGAGCATTTCCCTAGTGTGTGAGATTTAATTTCTACGAGAGTTGTTCTTACACTGTAAATCTCACACACACATAGATTCATTCACATTCATGAGAGTTGAGCGAAATTGTATAGTGAATGAACCTCAAACCCAATACAAAATCAGATCCTGTCCAAGCACGACGACGTTAAACTCCGTGTTTGTAGCCTTTCTCACATAGGCGTAAAACAAGTGAGTGACAACAGAGGGCTGGTGGAGTCTAGGAGTTCTCGCAGCTGCTGGTTGCGGGATCGGGTCTGTACACGATGTGTAGATCAAATCTTCTAGTGGAACCTTCCGAGGAGGAAGAAGGGGAGACGTAGGACATTGACGTCCGAACTTCCATAAACAAATAAGCAGTGTATTGTATTCTGTTATTCACTTCCTCATATGCACTTATTTAGCACGCACGCATACAGTTAGCACACACGCACAGTTAAACAGATTTCTAACAGAAATCTGTTTGCATCGTTTTAAAATTAGGATTCAGTTCTGGTGTTTTCCGCATGTTTTTATTACATACCAGATCTGTCTCCGGTGCTCTGTTTTATGTTCACGAACCCCAGGTATTGCACCTCATTATAGCATTGAAAAATTTTTAATCAACAATAGCAGCGCTGTTAAGTTGATTTTTCGGTCCTAACATATAGCAATGAGCCAATTATACCTCGATACAAAGATACCTTTATTGCAGTTCCAGCTTCATCTTTTTTCAATTTTATTGAAGCACTCATCGGGGTAGATGCTGCTGAACAATTCTCCATGCCAAACTTCTTCAGCAGTTCTTTCGTGTATTTAGCTTGATTGATCAAGATCCCATTCTCAAGCTGTCTGACTTGTAAGCCCAGAAAGAACGTCAACTCTCCCATCATGCTCATCTCAAACTTATCCTGCATTAACTTGCACTGTTTGGGGTTAGTTGACCCAAAGATAATATCATCAACGTAACTCTGTACCAATAAAACATGATCATTCTTGAAAAATTTAAATAAAGTCTTATCGACAGTGCCTATAACAAAATCATGCTCAATAAAAAATTTTGATAAGGTGTCATACCAAGCTCTGGGTGCTTGATTCAACCCATATAGAGCTTTATCCAGTTTATATACGTGATCTAGATATGTATGATTAACGAAGCCAGGAGGTTGTGCAACATACACTTCCTCAGTTAAGATGCCATTTAGAAAGGCACTGTTCACATCCATTTGAAAGACCATGAAGTCTTTATATGCAGCATATGCAAGAAACATGCGAATGGCTTCTAATATAGCTACTAGATCAAAGGTCTCATCGAAATATATTCCTTCTAATTGTCTAAGGCCTTGAGCTACCAGTCTAGCCTTGTTTCTAATTACTACACCATCCTCATTCATCTTGTTCCTACAGACCCATTTAGTTCCTATCACTGAATGATTAGTAGGTCGAAGAACTAATTGTCATAAATTATTTCTTTTAAATTGACTAAGTTCATCTTGCATAGAATCAATCCAACTCGGGTCTGCTAAGTCTTCTTCTATCACCTTTGGTTCTATATGAGATATGAATGCTGAAATGAAGTACTCATGCATAAGCTGGCCTCGTGTGTGGAAAGGGGAGTGAATGTTACCTATGATCTGCTCGGGTGAATGATTTATATTCCACCGAAGGTTAGATCCGATGGGATTTTCTCCTTTTTCTTCTTGGATGCTTGGCCGAATAGATCCATCTGATACCAATTGATAAGAACTTTGTTCTAGATTCAAACCAGATGCTAATTGATGAGATTCGTTGATAGCTTGAGCATCTGAAGCTGGTCTGTATACCAATTGATGTACTGTAGGATCTGTTTGTGTATCCACTTGAGCAGTAGTTGGTCCAACACCCACAGCTGGCACACTAGATGAGATCTGTTCCTGCACTCGATCAACGTTAGTCAAATCAATTACTACTGGGTTACCTGTCAGATCTGTTTGTGCATTGTCGTGTGGTGTGTCCAGTGCTGGTTGTATCTCAGCTGAATATCTTTGTTGTGGCACATCATGACTTGATTCTTCTAAGCTGGTTGATTCCAGACGTGTGCACAAATCATTCAAGCTTGCAGCTGAGTTGGAACGAAAACTGGTCTCATCGAATACTATGTGAGATGATTCTTCAACAGTCAAACTACTGTTGTTAAACATTCTGTACGCTTTGCTCACAGCTGAGTATCCAAGAAATATACCTGCATCAGATTTAGCATCAAAAGCTGTTAGGTGCTTTTTACCGTTATTGTGAATGAAACATCTGCACCCAAAAATCCTGAAATACGATATATCAGGTTTCTTGTGTCAGGCTCCGTGCTAATTACTAATAATTAACACATAATAAGCGCATAAACACGGAAGCTTAAAATCAGGGCTTAAAATTTTTTTAAATACAATGGGCCTGAACTTCAAATCATACATTCAAAATAGCGATAATTAAAATATGAGTTGACTCAAACTCCAATACCCAGATAAAAACATAAACTCAATCAAGTACAAATCCCCAATACATGATAACACGGGGCATCCCCCGGTTCAATACATATCATATATAGACTGGGACTCAGGGACGCGGGGATCGACCAGCTGAACATCCACTCTGCCCAGCTTGGTTACCTGAAGCTCCTGCAAATGGGCGACACAGACCCAAACAAAACAAAAGCAGGAAACAAGTACGAGGTCAAGCCTCAGTACGAAGAGCTATCAAAGCAGATAAACATGCAGCATGCTATAAATCAATGCTATGAATGCATGAGGCTGTCAAAGGAAATCAGTCAGCTAGACCGGTGCATCAACCGGCAAAACATATCATGTCGCCTCTATACCACGGTCTATCAACCGGGAAATCATCGGTCCGTGATCATCGGGGCCCGTCAGCCCATCACAGCTCGGCGGTAGACACTCGTATCCGCTAGTCACCGCTCCGACGATAGCGTTGCACTTTTCGGGCACGACCCAACAGTCGGCCAGTCACAACGTGGCACCCAAATCAGGTTATCAAATCAAATCTGTAAATCAGGCTCAAGATGTATGCATGAATGCCATTCAATATCCATGCTCAATACATAATATGCCTAAACGTAAAACAGTCTACCCATTCAATCAAAAAAAGTAACTGGTTCACGTAAGCACATATCAGTCCAGATACAGATTTCACAACATCGAATTATAGACATGTTCACGCTCAAGCTGCTAAGGGCCGCTCAATCGTACCTTTCTTCTTCAAATTACCTAACAGATTTCTCCTGGCTCAATTCACGCAGCAGGAACTTCCTGGAAGCTGAAATCTGTTACAACATAGCTAATATCTTAGCTCAATTCAGCTACACAATCATGTTAATCCTACGGCCAGAAGCATACTTCGATCCTACACTTCTACGCAGGCATTAACTACTAAAAACCGAGCTCAAACTACAAGAAATGCTCACCCAAAAGCTCAAAAGAAACAACTGCAGAATCTGCTCAACAAAACCAGCAATTCACGAACGAGCAGGGCCTACGGGATTTCTCAACTCGTTGCTCCTAGCTTCCAAACTGGTATCAATGGGAAGAGCAAGTCTCAAGGAGTCCAGCGCCACCAAGAACATCAAACACAAAGGCCGGAATCGACAGGAAATGGCGATAGAAAAAGACGGTGAACAGTAGCTATTTCGAGGGTTTGGAGAAGAGGAGATAAGAAATATCTGGCTCAAAATAATTCTAAGTGTCGATCAACACTTCTATAAATAACTCTTAAAGCCTCGCCTACTGATCCATTAAAATCAGTCGAAATGACCAGCAGAAGTCTATCAGCAGTAGCCCTCTTTCCTTTCATTAAATTCAGCAGCAACGACCAAAAGCAATCGCAAGAAAACACTCTAAAACGACACCGTTCCAACTTATCAAAACGACGCCGTAGCGATACACCAGCTGACAACAGCTCTCGCTCCAAAACAATCCATCTGCTGGTTGCGTGAAGTTACTCAAAACGTCGACGCATCAACTAATCCAAACGACGTCACTTTAGATACGTAAACATTGCTGCCAACAGCTGATATCTCAAACGAAAAGCTCAAAACGCAGCGTTTCAAATAATTCAAACGACGCCGCTTCTCAACATTAGTATTTGCGCTCCTGCTGGTCAGCAGCAACCATCACAACGCAATCTATTGCCAGCAGAAAGGACTACGTCACGCCTACGCAATCATATCTATTAACTGCTCTTGCGACTGATTTCTCAAACCATCTGCTGATCGTCCTCCACTAGCGCAACTGCTGAATCCAATAGTCAACACTCCAAAATGTTGACTAACACGTGTCACTTCCTCATTCATTCTCGCGCTAAGTGCAACGTCTACCAGCAGCAACCTCAAACTCGAAACTAAAACCAGCAGCTCTCATTGCGTCACGATGACGTCATCTCTGCTGATTCAAAATCCACCAGCAAGAGCTACAGTACCGTTGACCAGCGTTGACTTCACCAAAAATCGATATTTCTCATCTCTTAAACTAGTGTTGCGGCTGATGAATCAGCAGGAACCTTATTTCTTTCGCAAAATCCTCAAAATACACGTGATTAATCCCAAATCAAATCAATTAATCACTAATATAAATCCTCAATCCTCACATCTTGCCACTCCAGATCTCATATTAACACCATGGTTCTTATTGATCATAGATCTGTTTGAGTGTAGCAGGCTGTGTTAACTGCTTCTGCCCTAAATTTTTTAGAAATACGGAAATATGCAATAGTAGTTCTAGAAGCTTCTTTTAAAATTCGGTTTCTCCTTTTAGCCAGCCCGTTCTGCTGAGGAGTTCTAGCTGCTGAAAGCTCATGCTTACTTCCAATGTATTCCAGATAAGAGGATAGCTTATAATTTAAAAATTCAGTACCTCTATCAGATCTTATCTGGTTGACAGTACGAAGTTTGTCATTTGTCAAACGTTTTAAAAGCTTAAACAACTGGTCAGCGGTCTGATCCTTTTATTTTGAAAACAACACTCATGTAAATTTTGTAAAATCATCAACAACAACCAGGGTGTAATTTGTTCCCCCTAAGCTCGTTACGAGTATAGGACCAAAAGATCCATATGTAAAAGCTCTAAGCTTCGGGAAGAATGAATACCGCCTTTATTTTTAAAAGTTGAACGAATATGTATTCCCAGCTGACATGCTTCACAAATATTGTCCTTAGAAAAATTTCCCAGCTGACATGCTTCACAAATCTTGTCCTTAGAAAAATTTATTTTGGGCATACCAGAAACCAATTCGAGCTTGTTCAGTTTGGAAAGAGTTTTGAAGTTCAAATGGTTCATCCTCTGGTGCCGTAGCCAGCTCTTGGAAGAGTCAGCTGCTAGGCAAATCTGTTCAGATCTCATCTGTCTGACCAATTGACCACGTAGGTATTCCCGATCTTTTTCCAACCAATACAGTTAGACCACCGGACTCTGAAGTGTGCACATGTGCTTTTGAAAGTTAACTGTGTAACCACTATTACACAGATGACTTATACTAGTCAAATTATAGCACAAAATTTCAACAACAATGATATCATTAATGGAAATGTTACAATGGATAAGCTTACCCTTACCCACAGTGTTACCGTGTGAGTTATCACCAAAAATAATATTGGCTCCTTTGTGTTGCATCACATCTGACATCAGCTCTGCATTTCCCATCATGTGCCTTGCACATCCGCTATCCAGGTACCAAATGATAGATTCTTCTGAAGCTTTGTACCTGTTGTCCTGCAATCATGAAAATAAACTTTTGGTACCCAATTTTTCTTGGGTCCGGATAAGATTACCCCTTTCGGGGCCCATACTTGAATTAATTTTACAGTTTTCCCAGTATGGATATCCATTAGGGTTTCTGCAGAAACATTACGTGATCTGTTGAGCTTTGGTTTCGCACTTTGACCATTCAGATCTCATTTGGGCTGAACCTTTACCCATACAGATTTGGCCTTCGTCGAACCACGCCTTTGCTGGTTCGGAACAGACGACTTAGATCCAGCTTTCTCTTTATCTTTCTCAAGTCTGTTCTTTAGCTAAGTAGGCTTGCCGTTCTCAGGCTTGGTATAACCAATACCTTGTTTTCCCTTATGGTTCAGCTTTGGTGAGATCTGATCATCGTACTTCACCGACTCACATGCATCATGTATCACACTGGCTTTGACAAAATTCATCTTCTTGAACTTGTCATAGGCCAGATCTGACTGAGTACTAGTTTCCCCAGAGCTGCTTTCACCAACACTGAAACCTAAGGCAGATTTGTCATTCAATGGCTTTTGGGCCTCGTGCAGCTTTCCCAAGGAAATAGAAGACTTAGTCCACAAGCTCATCACTTGACTTAATCGCTCATTCTCAGATGAGAGCTCACAGGACTTGGTTCTCAAAAAATCATTCTTGATTTTCAGCTTACTTAACTCTGTTTGTAAACTGTCAGTATCCTCAAGATGAACTGTGCTTGATTCAACTGAGCTATTTTTCAAACATCCGTTTTCAGCTGTGATCTCCTCGAATGTCTGAGATAACTTACGGTACTCATGGACCATTTCATTTAGTGCAATGATAAGGTCCTCACGTGTAAATTCAGTATTGGATAAATCAAATACCTCATCATCCGTTGTTTGATTGGCCATCAGGAAGTGAACCACTTCTTGCTCTCTTTCGCTAGAAGAGCTGCTTGAGGAAGTCTCCAAATCTGAATCCGCCCAGTTATTTTTGCTCTCTTCTGCAACAAGAACTTTACGATCATCTCTCTTGTGGGGCCTCTTTTCATATCAGGCCCTTCTTCTTTCTATGGATCTTTCTTTGGAGAGTTCTGTGGACCTCTTCTCATATTTTTTAGATCTGTCCTCTTTCTTGGGCATGTTTCAATCTGCTGCGAAGTGCCCAGATCTGCCACAATTATGACAGTTTTGGTCAGTAGTTGTTGGCGCAGCGGCGGATCCGGATCCCGTTTCCCGCGGTGCAACGGAAGTTTAAAATTTTTGCACCGGGAATCGTTCAATACATAATAATTAAAGCACTAAAACATACATAGTATGTTTTAATGAAGGTTACCTTGATGGCGTCTAGGCGCCTGGCTCCGACCTGATTCACAGGAAAACTAGCACTTCAAGGTTTGCGGCGGTAGATCTCCTAATCCGTTCCACGACTGGAATCACGCCTCCTTCATCAGTCAGCACTAGAAGAGCTGACGAATTTTTCAAGAATGGAATCCCCTCGTCAAGGTGATCGTAACAAGTCCGATCACGGCAAGCGGGGACGGGCGGCGCGTGGGAAGGCGGCGGTCGAGATAGGCGTGGAAGAGAGGGGTGGGCGGCGCTTGGAGGCTAGGGTTTTTTTTTGTGTTGTGTAGTGTGTCATACATCAACCCTAGGCCATGCATATGTAGACTAGTGATGGGCTTGGACCGGCCCAATGGGCCTGGGACAGGCCCAGGTGCATATGAACATTCGGTTAATTTCCATCACCGTGGCTTCATCATAACTTCGATCGACGATCTGATCGGACCGATCTACACAGTTTCCAAAACTGAGTATTATGATGCGAAAAAAATTTTTCAGACCACCTAGTCCAAAATTGCAGTTTAGATCTTCAACTTTGGGAAATCGTAATTTGACCCCTGTTGACTTTTAGGAAGTCGCACTCCCAAAATTCCTCCTCCTCTGCTCAACATTGAGCTCAGTTTCCGTGCGGGAATCATGAATACAGTACTTGTGTGACACTCAATGGTTCAGGGATACAGCTATCCGTGGGCCCACAACCATTGTGACTCCGAAATCACAATTTCGGACTGACCCATCGGATCAAGGTAAAGCGCCTAGCAACATCGCCCCATGATCCCCTAGGTATCACTGATAGTGCCTGCAAGAACCAGTTGGTCGTGGTTAGCGTACAGTACGGTCCTTTCAACACATATATCCCGATCAGATCAATGACCATTGGTACATCGAGAGTCGCTAGAGATCTAATAACTATGCATACATCTCGGAGATCAAATAGTGACATCATGTGTGTTACTAGGTAAACCCATTTACCTAAAACACATTTAGTACTCTGGCCAGAGATTTATCACACTATTATCTTCTCAGATAGCATAGGATATCCACGCATAAAAACGAGCGGTGAATCCTCGACAACGAAGCATTGACTCCTACATGCATCGGGTCCTCACCCAATCCCGCCATCTAATGACCCCAACTGAGTCGGTAAACGGGTCAAAGTGAGGCACCTATCATGTAGAATCTCGATGACGTTTCGAGTAGTGAGGACTAATCAGTACAACCAAGACCTCGGACTTATCCACTCGATAAATGGTAACCACTTGGAAAGTCCGAACGAGGGTTGTTCGATAGATCACCAGGTCACTATCCATATGCATGCTCAGAACTTCACAATGTTCCCTACCAATGAAACGTGGTACTTCACATCGAAGATGCTAGTCTCAAGCTTGGGTGGCCTTATCCTCATTTTGACGGCCCAATCGACTAGGAACGAGTTCAGAATACACAGTGACTATTGGATGTGTTTCATGATAGCCATCATATCCACTATAACATCTAACATACACTATGGTGCATTATAGGTCTTTATCCAACACAATTGTTAATATTATAACATAATGAAAATAAAGAACGCCATAAAATAAATGATAATTTCATAAATAAATATCGTCATACACAAGAGTCAATAAAACCCACACGCCACAAGTTGGCTAGTTGGGCATCTACTCTTACAATCTCCCACTTGACCTATAGCCAACTACTCATCAGACGCAGTCCCATTGTTTCGCGATGTTTTTCAAACAACGGTCCTGGAAAGGGCTTCGTAAGTGAATCAGCAATGTTGTCTGCAGAGGCGACTCTCTCGACTGATATGTCACCTCTAGCCACAATATCCCGGATTATGTGGTATTTCCTCAGTATATGTTTGGATCCTTGGTGAGACCTAGGATCCTTTGCTTGTGCAACGGCACCCTTGTTGTCGCAGTACATCGGGACTGGACCAACTCCATCAGGAATTACGCCCAACTCTTGGACGAAATTCCATATCCAAACCGCCTCCTTAGCAGCAGCTGATGCTGCGATGTACTCAGCCTCAGTGGTTGAATCTGCGATGGTGTCTTGCTTGGAACTCTTCCAAGAGACAGCACCACCATTGAGCATGAATACAAATCCAGAGGTTGACTTCGAATCATCCACGTCACATTGCAAGCTAGAATCAGTGTAGCCTTCCAATTTCAGTTCACCACCCTCATAGACCATGAACATATTCTTAGTCCTTCGTAAGTACTTAAGAATATCTTTCACAGCCTTCCAATGCATTTGGCTGGGGTTTGCCTGGTAACGACTCGTGACACTCAGAGCATATGCGACATCCGGTCTAGTTGAGATCATGCCATACATAATACTACCTATTGCCGAGGAATATGGCACACGTGTCATACTCTCTATCTCCTCATCAGTCTTTGGATAGATAGACTTAGATAGAGTGACCCCGTGGCACATAGGTAGGTGTAATTCCCGAAATAAATAATAAGAGTATTAGTGATTCCGACATTTAAGATTTTCAAATGATAGAATTTGATGAAGCTTGATTATGAGCTCGGATTTCTTCTGGAAGTGTTGGGTAATTAAGGAACTGTGTATCGTTAAAATTCGCTAAATATGGACACCAGACGAAGCGACCAGATGAAGCGATTTGATAAAATCGTTCAGCAGCAGGTTACTGTAGCAAAGTCAATGCGGGTCAACACTACTGTAGCTCGCGACTGGTTGAAGTTTGAAATTCAGTCGAAGCGCTAGTGTTGGTTGCAGCTGGAAGCAGACGCGCGAATACAAGGATCAACGAGGCAGTGCCACGTGTTGGTTACTATTACGCACGTGGGAACCAGCGGCAAGAGTTCTTTGTGTACCTGCTGGTTTATTGATGTATCGAATGGTTCTGCTGATGTAGGTGCGACATCGTTTTGACTTATTAATAGGAACCTCGATACGAAGTCGTTTGGTATGAATTAGTGACCAGTCGATGGTTTGTTGTATCTGCTGGTTAACCAGTCTGGGGAACAATGCGATGTCGTTTGGATTATGAACAGGAATAGCAATACGTCACCGTTTGAATAAAGTAGTGAAATCAGTCGTTGAAATAGGAGAGCGACCAGCTGCTAGTTTCTTTTAATAGAGGTGATACCAGCTGATGACACGTTACGACGTCTTTGGAATTAGTTGTAATGAAATCGTTTTGATTTTCGAAGTGTTGCGACTGGATTCTTGTTGCGACTGGTTGTTACTACTGTTTGATGCTCCTGCTGTATAACACGAGAATGCTGATGTTTTCGACCAGCGATTGAGGAAGATAAACAGTTGAGGAATCTGTTTAACGTTATCCACGTTTGAAGCGGTGGGAGTATATCCTATTTGAATACTCAGCATGACACGTGTAATTCGAATTGAACAAGTTGGAAATGCTGCAGAAAACCATAGACCGTTGTCTATAAATAAGATTGAATTCGAAATACTGAGAACATCTTGAATACAGATATCGGACTCGGACTTTGATTCTGTGAAGTTCTCAGGAAGTGTTGAAATAGAGTGTGAGTGAAGTACTTTGAACACTGAGAGTAACGAAGGTATAATTTGACAGAAGAGTCAGGGATTAGATTACTCGAGAATGATATTTCTTGAGTTATCCCACTGAAATCACATACATGTTTGATTGTTGTTCTTGACTTAGAACTTGAATTTTGTATGTGTTGATCCATCACAGGTAGTGGATCTTTTATGTTTGCATGAGATTGCATATTGAAGAGAATTGAATTGATTCTAATGTCTAGGACTGAGTTGGCCTGATTTTCGAAGCTGGAGATGGTTTCGATAGATGAATATTCATGTCAAGATCGGATACGAATCTTGATGGCGTCGAACTGATATGGAATCAATTCTTAGATCGAAGAAGAGAATTAGAATCATTTCATTTCATTGCATTTATTTTACAGTTGATAAACTGTTATGAATTTTATTGTGATGATTCGTACCTGCTGATTATACTGAGATGATTCTCACCGGAGTTTATCCGGCTGTTGTTTTGTTTTGTGCGTGTGCATGACAACAGGTAGACGAGAGCTGAACTGAGTTGGGCCATGAGTAGTGGGAGCTGGCTAACTAAACAAAACGCAACAATGAAGAAGAACTGTAGAGATCATCAGTTAGCTTAGCAGTAATATAGTTAGCGATAAGATGGAAACTGGTTTTACTGCTGCTAGTCAGCTTTTGTATTAGCAGACTTCATATGTAATAGCTATTTGTACTGGGTTGTTCTGTTATAAATAAATAGCTTTTTAAACACAATCGTAGTATTGTCTTGTTTTCCCAAGACCAGCTGATGGGACCAACTATATATATAAAAAAAAATGGGTTTCCAGATTTCATCACTTAAATTCGAAGGTTAATTAGATGCTAACTAAACTTCCATAAGATGAGATTAGAAGATTAATTGTGAGCAGAGAGCCTCACAACAGGTGGTATCAGAGCACTACTAACTTATTAAGATTATTGAACTAGATGAGTGTGGTAGATCGAGTTCTTCCTGACTGATTAGATTATATAACCAAATGAATTGCATGCTTGTGTGGTATATGTCTTACTGCTTTAAAATTTATATCACATGATTATTGTGAATAAATTGTAAGAATATACCGAAGAGTTATGAGAATTACATGCTTTGGAAGTGATTAATAGCATGTATTGAGTGAAGTATGAATCAGAACTCGATCTCTTGAGTAGCAGTACATTCATGTATGCTAATCAGAGGAGGGACTGAAACTGGCTTGTTCTTGATTGATGAGAAATGATAAACACGTCTCTTTGATTCCTAGATATGCCTCCTCGAAGAACAACGAACCGGCAGACAGAACAGGGTAGTACGTCTACTGAGGCGTTGAATGCAGCTGCTACTCCGATGGAAACTTTGTTAAAACGATTCCAGTCGTTTAAACCACCGACTTTGACAGGAACCGAAAGTGCTATTGACTGTGAGAATTGGTTAGAAGATATTGAACAGTTATTTGAGGCACTTGATTACACCGATGATCATCGGGTGAAACTGATTATTCACCAGTTGCATGGTGTTGGGAAAAGTTGGTGGGTGGCAACAAGGAAAGCACTGGAAAATCAGGGTACTGTGATTACTTGGGCAGTATTTCGAACAGCTTTCTATCAAAGATTTTTCCCTGTTTCGTATAGGAAGGATAAAGGGGCAGAATTTGCAAACCTGAGACAGGGGCTATTGAATATTGAAGACTATGTTTCTAAATTTTCCAGCTTGCTTAAATTTGCGCCACATGTTGCTATTAGTGATGAAGCACAAGCTGATCAGTTTATCAATGGCTTGAATCCTGACGTGTTTACTTTTGTGAACACTGGTCGACCAAATACTTTTGCCGATGCGTTGAATAGAGCAAAAGGAGCAGAAGCTGGATTGCTAAGACAGCGAAGAGCACAATTTGTGCCAGCAGCAGCCAAAGCAGCACAAGAGAATCCACAGATTCCACAACCCCCTCGATTTGATGCTGGAAGCAGCAGCAGTGGAAAAAAGAAAAATTTCATTAAAGGAAAAGGAAAACAATTTAAACGTTCAGGTACTAGCAGCTCCTCCAGTTCAAGTGAATTCAAACAACTGGGAGCTGGACAGCAATCTGGCGATTATTGTACCAAGTGTGGAGGCAGACATGTTACAGAACAATGTAGAGGAGTGTCTGGCCTTTGCCGTATTTTCAATCAACCGGGACATTTTGCGAGAATATGTCCTCAACGTAATTCTGGGAATTCACAGAATACAGCAGCATCAAGACCAATGCCAATGCCAGAAAGGCAAGCCTCCTTTGTACATTCATATCAACCCCAAAATCCACAACAGAGTAGACAAGGAGGAAGCCAGACAGTGAGCCAACCTCCTAAACAACAAGCAAGAGTGTTTGCATTAACCGAGGAGCAAGCACAGGCAGCCCCAGACGATGTTATAGCAGGTAACTGCTACTTGTGAAAATTTCCAGCTTATGTATTAATTGATACGGGTGCTTCACATACATTTATTTCGGAACACTTTATTGCATCACATGAGTTACCTGCTGAACCCTTAGCTGAGATGGTGTTAGTTTCTTCACCTCTGGAAAGGGAATGTTATTGGTTACCGCTGTTAGAAATTGTGTGTTACAGTTTGAGGGTCACGCAATTGAAATTGATTGTGTTGTGCTTGGATTATCTGATTTTGATTGTATCATTGGCATAGATATGTTAACCAAGTACAGGGCAACAGTAGATTGTTTTCAGAAGGTGGTTCGATTCAAACCAGAAAAAGCTGATGAATGGAAATTCTATGGTAAGGGATCACGAGCCAGAATTCCTTTGGTCTCTGATATTACCATGAATAATCCATTGCGGAAAGGAGCGAAGGGATTCCTAATTTATGCAATAGATACGAAGAAAAGTAGCTCGAATCTGGTTGATATACCAGTGGTCTGCGATTTTGCTGATGTTTTTCCTGATAAAATCCCAGGATTACCTCCATATCGCGAGGTAGACTTCAGCATTGAATTGATGCCAGGTACACAACCAATATCAAAAGCACCGTACCGAATGGCACCAATTGAGTTAAAGGAATTGAAAGACCAGATGGAGGATCATCTTACCAAGGGATACATTAGACCAAGTGTTTCTCCTTGGGGTGCTCCAGTATTATTTGTGCGCAAGAAATATGGATCAATGAGGCTATGTATTGACTACCGGCAACTGAACAAGGCAACGGTAAAGAATAAATATCCTTTGCCACGAATAAATGATTTATTTGATCAGTTACAGGGATCGACAGTGTATTTAAAGATTGATTTGAGATCCGGATATCATCAATTGCGAGTAAGAGACGATGACATATCGAAGACTGCCTTTCGAACAAGATACGGTCACTTTGAGTTCGTGGTTATGCCATTTGGACTAACTAACGCACAAGCAGTGTTCATGAGCCTAATGAACCGAGTCTTCCAAATATATCTTGATGATTTCGTGATTGTATTTATTGATGATATTCTTATCTATTCGAAGAATTTGAGTGATCATGCGAGTCATCTTCGAACAGTTTTTCAAACTTTGAGAGAAGAGAAATTGTATGCTAAACTGTTGAAATGTGAATTCTGGTTACAAAAAGTAGTCTTTCTTGGGCATATTATCTCTGGCGATGGCATTTCAGTTTATCCCAGTAAGACAGAGGCAGTGATCAATTGTCCTAGACCAAAATCTGTGCCAGAAATTCGAAGTTTTATGGGTCTTGCAGGGTATTACCGACGGTTTTTTCAGGATTTCTCGAGTATTGCAAAGCCTATAACTCAGTTGACACAGAAAAATGCACCCTTTGTTTGGTCAGAAGCATGTGAGAATTGTTTCCTTGAATTGAAAAAGAGATTAACTACCGCACCAGTGTTAACAATTCCTTTGGGTACTGGTGGATTTGTTGTGTATTGTGATGCATCTCACCAAGGATTGGGGTGTGTATTGATGCAGCGAGGTCATGTGATTGCATACGCCTCAAGACAGTTAAAACCGCATGAAATTCGATACCCAATTCATGCTCTTGAATTGGCAGCCATTGTATTTGCATTGAAAGTCTGGCGACATTATCTTTATGGTGAGAAATTCGAAATCTTCTCTGATCATAAGAGTTTGAAGTATTTATTTTCGCAGTCCGAATTAAATATGAGACAACGAAGATGGCTGGATTTATTGAAAGATTTTGATTGTGAGATCAAGTATTATCCAGGGAAATCGAATGCAGCAGCTGATTCTCTGAGTAGGAAGATTTGTGCTTTGTCTTTGACTGAATTAAATATGAGACAACGAAGATGGCTGGATTTATTGAAAGATTTTGATTGTGAGATCAAGTATTATCCAGGGAAATCGAATGCAGCAGCTGATTCTCTGAGTAGGAAGATTTGTGCTTTGTCTTTGACTACGATCGGGGTGTCTAATTTGATAAAAAATTGCTGCATTTCTGGGTATTTATTTGAAACAGAAAGAAAAACAATGAGAATTTGTGCTCTCAGCGCTGAACCCGAATTGTTAGTTCGAATTAAAGAGGCACAGAAGAGAGATTTGAATATCCAAGAAATGATAAAATCAGGACACCAATCTGAGTATCGTATAAACAACGAAGATGTGTTGTATGTGAACAGCAGACTTGTTGTTCCAGAAGTCATAGAATTGAAAAACCAGATTTTGAGTGAAGCCCATCGAAGTAAATTCAGAATTCACCCTGGTGGTAGGAGGATGTATATTGATTTGAAGAAACACTACTGGTGGAAACAAATGAAGTCGGATGTGGCTGAATTTGTTTCAAAGTGTTTAAATTGCAAGCAGGTGAAAGTGGAAAGAAAGAAACCCGCTGGTTTATTACAGAGTCTATCAGTTCCTGAATGGAAATGGGATCACATTTCCATGGACTTTGTAACGAAATTGCCAAAATCATCCCGGGGTTGTGATGCAATTTGGGTGATTATCGATAGGTTGACAAAATCTGCGTGTTTTATTCCCTATCGAATGACCTATCGACATGATCAAATGGCAGACCTTTATGTTCGACAAGTGGTAAGACTTCATGGAATACCAAAATCAATTGTCTCGGATAGAGATCCCCGCTTTACTTCACACTTCTGGAGTAGTTTACAACAAGCGTTGGGTACAAAACTACATCTAAGCACTGCGTACCATCCTCAAACTGATGGGCAATCTGAAAGAACGATTCAGACACTTGAGGATATGCTTAGAGCAGTAGTATTGGATTTTAGTCTTTCGTGGCAAGATTCATTACCACTGGTGGAATTTTCATACAATAACAGCTACCAAACCAGTATAGAAATGGCTCCATTTGAAGCATTGTATGGAAGGAAGTGTCGTTCACCATTGTATTGGGATGATATATCAGAGGTACCTGAATTGGGACCAGATTTGATTATAAAAATGACTGAAAAAGTAAATTTGATTCAGCAGAGAATGAGAACCGCACAGCATAGAAAAACGAAATATGCCAATACCAGACGTAGACCTTTGCATTTTGAAACAGGGGACAGAGTATTTTTGAGAATTTCTCCTTTTAGAGGCACGATAAGATTTGGCAAACGAGGTAAATTGTCTCCACGATTCATTGGTCCTTATGAAATTCTGGAGAAGATAGGTGATCTTGCTTATCGACTGGCATTACCTCCATCGCTTTCGGGTATACATGATGTGTTTCATGTATCGATGCTGAGAAAGTATATCCCTGATGCTTCTCATATTATTCCTGCTGAAGAAGCTGAGTTGGATGAAACGCTGAGTTATTTTGAACAACCAATTCAAATTCTTGATCGGAAAGAAAAACAACTTCGAACGAAGGTAATTCCATTAGTGAAGAATCAATGGAATCGACATGGCGTTGAATAAGCAACATGGGAGGTGGAAGATGATATGAAACAACGATTCCCTTATCTCTTCCAATAAGGTTAGCTCTTGTTCAGAATCAATTTTCTCCTTATGTTCCATGTACATATAGCGACTGCTGATGAGTTCGAGGATGAACTCGAATCTTAGAGGGGGAGAAATGTAATGCCCGAAATAATTAATAAGAGGATTAGTGATTCCGACATTTAAGATTTTCAAATGATAGAATTTTATGAAGCTTGATTATGAGCTCGGATTTCTTCTGGAAGTGTTGGGTAATTAAGGAACTGTGTATCGTTGAAATTTGCTAAATGTGGACACCAGACGAAGCGACCAGACGAAGCGATTTGATAAAATCGTTCAGCAGCAGGTTACTGTAGCAAAGTCAATGCGGGTCAACACTACTGTAGCTCACGACTGGTTGAATTTTGAAATTCAGTCGAAGCGCTAGTGTTGGTTGCAGCTGGAAGCAGACGCGCGAATACAAGGATCAACGAGGCAGCACCACGTGTTGGTTACTATTACGCACGTGGGAACCAGCGACAAGAGTTCTTTGTGTACCTGCTGGTTTATTGATGTATCGACTGGTTGTGCTGATGTAGGTGCGACATCATTTTGACTTATTAATAGGAACCTCGATACGAAGTCGTTTGGTATGAATTATTGACCAGTCGATGGTTTGTTGTATCTGCTGGTTAACCAGTCGGGGGAACAATGCGATGTCGTTTGGATTATGAACAGGAATAGCAATACGTCACCATTTGAATAAAGTAGTGAAATCAGTCGTTGGAATAGGAGAGGGACCAGCTGCTAGTTTCTTTTAATAGAGGTGATACCAGCTGATGACACGTTACGACGTCGTTGGAATTAGTTGTAATGACATCGTTTTGATTTTCGAAGTGTTGCGACTGGTTGTTACTGCTGGTTGATGCTCCTGCTGTATAACAAGAGAATGCTGATGTTTTCGACCAGCGATTGAGGAAGATAAACAGTTGAGGAATTTGTTTAACGTTATCCACGTTTGAAGCGATGGGAGTATATCCTGTTTGAATACTCAGCATGACACGTGGAATTCGAATTGAACACGTTGGAAATGCTGCAGAAAACCAGAGACCGTTGTCTATAAATAAGATTGAATTCGAAATACTGAGAACATCTTGATACAGATATCGGACTCGGACTTTGATTCTGTGAAGTTCTCAGGAAGTGTTGAAACAGAGTGTGAGTGAAGTACTTTGAACACTGAGAGTAACGAAGGTATAATTTGACAGAAGAGTCAGGGATAAGATTACTCAAGAATAATATTTGAATTGTATTCTAATGCCCAGGACTGAGTTGGCCTGATTTTCGAAGCTGGAGATGGTTTCGATAGATTAATATTCATGTCAAGATCGGATACGAATCTTGATGGCGTCGAACTGATATGGAATCAATTCTGAGATCGAAGAAGAGAATTAGAATCATTTCATTTCATTGCATTTATTTTACAGTTGATAAACTGTTATGAATTTTATTGTGATGATTCGTACCTGCTGATTATACTGAGATGATTCTCATCGGAGTTTATCCGGCTGTTGTTTTGTTTTGTGTGTGTGCATGACAACAGGTAGACGAGAGCTAAACTGAGTTGGGCCATGAGTAGTGGGAGCTGGCTAACTAAACGAAACGCAACAATGAAGAAGAAATGTAGAGATCATCAGTTAGCTTAGCAGTAATATAGTTAGCGATAAGATGGAAACTGGTTTTACTGCTGCTAGTCAGCTTTTGTATTACCAGACTTCATATGTAATAGTTATTTGTACTAGGTTGTTCTGTTATAAATAAATAGCTTTTGAAACACAATCGTAGTATTGTCTTGTTTTCCCAGGACCAGCTGATGGGACCAACTATATATATATAAAAAAAATGGGTTTCCAGATTTCATCACAAAAATTCGAAGGTTAATTAGATGCTAACTAAACTTCCATAAGATGAGATTAGAAGATTAATTGTGAGCAGAGAGCCTCACAGTAGGTGTCCTCTCTTGGACTCTTCCATAGAGAACCGCTTAAGTATGGTATCGATGTAGGTAGCTTGGGTGAGTCCGAGCATCCTTTTCGATCTATCCCGATATATTTGTGTTCCAAGAATATAGGATGCTTCACCCATGTCCTTCATCGAGAATCTACTAGACAACCACACTTTAGTTGACTGCAACATTCCTACATCATTCCCAATGAGTAGAATGTCATCAACATAAAGCACAACGAATGTCACAGCATTCTTAATTACCTTCTTATGTACACATGGCTCCTCGGGATTCTTGATGAAACCAAATTCCTTAATTGTTTCATCGAATCTCAGGTTCCAACTTCTCGATGCTTGTTTGAGACCGTAGATCGATCTCTGAAGTTTTCATACTTTATGCTCACTTCCTACAGATGTGAAACCCTCAGGCTGCGTCATATAGATCTCTTCCTTAATGTTTCCATTAAGGAACGCAGTTTTCACATCCATTTGCCATATCTCATAGTCGTACCATGCGGCTATGGCAAGTAGTATTCTAATTGACTTGAACATTGCGACTGGTGAAAAGGTTTCATCATAGTCAACACCTTGCCTTTGAGTGTAACCTTTCGCGACTAGTCGTGCCTTGTAGTTCAGTACCTTACCATCAGGCCCAAGTTTTCTCTTGTATATCCATTTACACCCAATAGGAACTATTCCTTCGGGAGGATTAATAAGAGTCCAAACTTGGTTCGCATGCATTGAGTCAATCTCAGACTGCATTGCTTCAAGCCACAAATTAGAATCAACATCGGAAATAGCCTCCTTGAATGTTCTTGGATCGCATCCAATAACTTGATCACTTTGATCATCTTCAAGGAGAAAACCATATCTTTCAGGAGCCCTAGGAATCCTTTCAGATCTCCTAGGTGTGACCATTTCTGGTATTGGCTCTTGAGGTGCGTGAGATTCACTTGGTACTTCAGTTGGTTCCCGAACTTCTTCGAGTTCTACAATCTTGCCTTTTCTATCAAGTAGAAACTCCCTTTCTATAAAGGTGGCATTTCTAGAAATAAGCACTTTTGTTTCATTTGGATAGTAGAAGTAGTATCCAATAGAATTCTTTGGATACCCAATGAAGTAACATAAGATGGGTCTATTATCCAACTTATCTCCCACTGTCTGCTTCACGTAAGCAGGACATCCCCAAATCCTCATGAATGAGTACTTGGACGGCTTGCCCATCCATATCTCATATGGAGTCTTATCCACTGCCTTGGTGTAGACATTGTTCAACAACACTACCGTCGTTTCGAGCGCATATGTAACATCCCAATCCTCATGAAAAATGCAAAGTGCGATAATACAACCTCTGAAATTCTATATGAATTTACTATTGTTGTAATGGATCTAATACAGACTTAACAAAAGATCAAAAACAACAACCACTGCTGCGGAAACATCGGCCTTAGATAAACACAATCACCACAGCTGGTTCAACTACTGCCTCCCGCCTGCCCCAGCTCTGCTCCACCTGCACCATTTTAAAGCTATGAGCCTAGGGGCTCAGCAAGTAAAATATGAGGATAACAAAATCACTTAATGCAGGCAAATATCTGAAACATATCATAACATAGCATAACAGTTTAAAAAGGAAGTCATTCATCAGCTTCATAAACTTTCTTTCATTAAACATGGAAATGGGGAAGACGACCCAGATCCCATTCTTATTTTCTTATGTTTTATGGCTCGGAAATTCTACATTAGGCCCTTTTCTTTTGCACTTAATCACATGACTACTGAATTCAGTATCTAGCATATAGCTCATATGAAAGGGCATCTGACACACAGTAAGTTTCTCACCTTTCCCATATGAAAGGGCATCTGACACACAGTCAGCTGCTCACCTTTCCCATATCGACCGTCTGCTATCTTTTCCATAAATCCTTAAATTGAAACATTCTTCTTTTAAACTCATAGCTGGTTGAAATCAGATTTTGAAATCAACGTTCAGGTTCACAGTGCTTCCGAAATTCTTTCTTTAAAATTTATTTAAAACATTTACTGAGTATCGGGTTCGCCCACTGAACTTATCGCTGGAATACAAACAGACGCGACGAAGTGGAACTATACTGGGAACAAACCAGATCTTTACCGTTCAACGTTATCGCTAAAAGGAATCAGCTGTTGGTAAAGGGAAACAATATCGTTATCGTAAAACAGCTGCAGGATACTAACAGTGAAACAGACGCGACTCAGCGTTTTTTTTTGTTTTTAAAAACAACATCATCTTCTTTATCGAAGCACTCTGTAAAAGCTTTGAAACAGAAACATAACTTTGAACTCGTCATTATTTAATTTTCTTAAACATGTTTAAACATGAACATAACTTATCGTTAACATAAACAGGCAACAATCATGCACTGGAACAATATATATGCTTTAAAATGGCGTAGAAAGAATCAGCCTTTACTTGCCTTTACTGCGAAACACAAGAGCATCCGGTCTCAACAGGAGTTCTACACAAGCACCACCACGAGCACCTTGAAGTTTTTAGAGAAAAAGAGGGAAATTTATGGACAACAATGAAACTTTCTTGCTTACAAAAACAATCATATACGAGATATGATTGTAGTAGGTATTAACACTCGAGTAGGCATGGGATCCTACCAACCCGTGTCCTTTTTCAAAAGAATTTGTCAAATACTCCTTACCACTGTTTTGCATTTGAAAACTTTACCAAAACTTTTTTTTTTAAAAGGAACTATTTTTGTCCAGCCGATGGAATTTCAAACCAAAAGCTGAAATATGCTCGTGTTTGTGCTCGGGCGATAGCTACCTGGAAACCGTCCGCGTCATGTCTCAAAACAAAAACTGAAAATCAACTTTTTAAAACAATTAAAATTAACTTAAGGCTGAAACTGCAATATCAAATAGACCCGTAAAATAGAAAATGCTCAAATATGTGGTCCTATGGATTTTTGGGGCGTTACAATCTACCCTCCTTATTGAAATATCGTCCTCGAAATTTACTTATCATACAATTCTGGGTAACGACTAAGCATATCAGCTTCTGTTTCCCACGTAACTTATCGTTCAGATTAATTGAACCATTTTATCTTAACCATAGGAATACTATGGTTTTTCAGCTTTCCATTTTTCTCGAAAAAGAATCCTCTCGAGTCTCTCTTCATAACTTAAATCTGTTGGGGAACCGTGGCGGATCCGGATCACGCCTCCCGGAGAGGCAGCGGAAGAACAAAATTGGGCCGGGAGACAATCAATACAATTCAAAACATGCAAAGCTATGAACCATTCATAGGGTGTTTTTCGACCTTTCTGGCAACTCGTGCCTAGCTCCGACCAGTTTCGCGAGGAAACCGGCACTTCACGGTGGGCGGCGGTAGATTACGTCAATCAGGTCCACGATCGGAAGCGAGACTCCTTCGTCAGCCTGCACTAGAAGGCCTGACGAGATCAGCACGGACGGATTCTCCACGTCAAGTTGGCCGGAACAAATTCCTACGAAGCGAGGCGGCGGCGACGGCGGCGACGACGGCGGCGGCGGCTTTTGAGAGAGGAGAGGGGGCGGCCACTTAGATGCTAGGGTTAGGGTTGTGACTAATGTCTTGTTAGTTATGAAGCCTAAGTCTACATTAAGTAGGCTCATGATAGACTTGGACCGGCCGAACGGGCCCGGGTCCAACGGATGAACATTCGGTTCATCCCTATCACCGTGACTTCATTATAACTCCGATCGCCGATCAGATCGGACGGATCCACTCAGTTTCCAAAACTGAATACTATGATCTGAAAAACCATTTTTCAGAACCCCAGTGCAAAATGACCGTTTTGCCCCTCAACAGCGGAAATCACGATTTGACCCCTATTGACTTTTAGGAAGTCGCACTCCCCAAAATCCTCTTCCTATGCTCAACACATTGAGCTCAGTATCCGTGCGGGAATCTTGAATCCAGTACTTGTGTGACCCTCAATGGTTCAGGGATACAGCTAGCCGTGGGCCCACAACCATTGTGGCTCCGGAATCACAATTCCGGAATTGCCAATCGGATCATGGTAAGAGCGTCTAGCAACGTAGCCCATGATCCCCTAGGTATCACTGATAGTGCCTACAAGAACCTAGTTGGTCGTGGTTAGCGTACAGTACGGTCCTTTCAATCCATATATCCCGATCAGATCAACGACCATTGGTAAATCGAGAGTCGCTAAAGATCCGATAGCTATGCATACATCTTGGAGATCAAATAGTGACATCGCGAGTGTAACTAGGTAAACCAATTTACCTAAAACACTTCTAGTACTCTGGCCAGAGCTTTATACACTATTATCCCCTCAGATAGCATAGGATATCCACGCATGTCTGCGAGCGGTGAATCCTCGACAACGATTCATCGACTCCTACATGCATCGGGGTCTCACCCAATCCCGCCGCCTAATGACCCCAAGTGAGTCGGCAAACGAGTCAAAGTGAGACGCCTATCATGTAGAGTCTCAATGACGTTTCGAGTCGTGAGTACTAATCAGTACAACCAAGACCTCGGACTTATCCACTCGACAAATGGTGACCACTTGGAAAGTCCGAACGAGGGTAATTCGATAGATCATCAGGTCACTATCTATCTGCATGCTCAGAACATCACAATGTTCCCTACCAATGAAACATGGTACTTCGCATCGCAGATACTAGTATCAAGCTCGGGCGGCCTTATCCTCATTTTGACGGCCCAATCGACTAGGAACTAATTCAGAATACACAGTGACTATTAGATGTGTTTCATGATAGCTGTCATATCCACTATCACATCTAACATACACTATAGAGCATTCTAGGTCTTTACTCAACGCAATTGTTAATCATCATACAACAAAATGAAAGTAAAGAATGCCATAAACAAATGTGAATATCATATATAAAGATTGTCATATACAAGAGTCTATAAACACACACGCCACAAGTTGGCTAGTTGGGCATCTACTCTAACAATCTCCCACTTTCCCTAAAGCCAACTACTCATCAGACGTAGTCCTATTATTTCGCGATGTTTCTCAAACAACGGTCCTGGCAAGGGATTCGTAAGTGGATTAGCAACGTTGTCCGCAGAGGCGACTCTCTCAACTGCTATGTCACCTCTAGCCACAATATCCCGGATTATGTGGTATTTCCTCAGTATATGTTTGGATCTTTGGTGAGACCTAGGATCTTTTGCTTGCGCAACGGCACCCGTGTTGTCGCAGTACACCGGGACTGGACCAAATCCATTAGAAATGACGCCCAACTCTTGGACGAAATTCCTTATCCAAACCGCCTCCTTAGCAGCAGCTGATGCTGCGATGTACTCAGCCTCAGTGGTTGAATCCGTGATGGTGTCTTGCTTGGAACTCTTCCAAGAGACAGCACCACCATTGAGCATGAATACAAATCCAGAGGTTGACTTCGAATCATCCACGTCACACTGGAAGCTAGAATCAGTGTAGCCTTCCATTTTCAGTTCAACACCCCCATAGACCATGAACATATTCTTAGTCCTTCGCAAGTACTTAAGAATATCCTTCACGGCCTTCCAATGCAATTGGTCGGGGTTGGCCTGGTAGCGGCTCGTGACACTCAAAGCATATGCGACATCCAGTCTAGTCGAGATCATGCCATACATGATACTACCTATTGCCGAGGCATATGGCACACATGTCATACTCTCTATCTCCTCATCAGTATTTGGACACATAGACTTAGATAGAGTGACCCCGTGGCACATAGGTAGGTGTCCTCTCTTGGAATCTTCCATAGAGAACCTCTTAAGTATGGTATCGATGTAGGTGGCTTGGGTGTGTCCGAGCATCCGTTTAGATATATCCCGATAGATCTGTATTCCAAGAATATAGGTTGCTTCACCCATGTCCTTCATCGAAAATCTACCAGACGACCATACTTTAGTTGAATGCAGCATTCCTACATCATTCCCAATGAGTAGAATGTCATCAACATAAAGTACGAGGAATGTCACAGCGCTTTTAACTACCTTTTATATACACATGTCTCCTCGGGATTCTTGATGACACCAAATTCCTTAATTGTTTCATCGAATCTCAGGTTCCAACTTCGCGATGCTTGTTTGAGATCGTAGATCGATCTCTGAAACTTGCATACCTTATGCTCGCTTCCAACAGATGTGAAACCCTAAGGCTGCGTCATATAGATCTCTTCCTTAATGTTTCCATTAAGGAACGCAGTTTTTCACATCCATTTTCCATATCTCATAGTCGTACCATGCGGCTATGGCTAACAAGATTCTAATCGACTTGAACATTGCGACTGGCGAGAAGGTTTCATCATAGTCAACACCTTGCCTTTGAGTGTAACCTTTCGCGACCAGTCGTGCCTTGTAGGTCATTACCTTACCATCAGGCCCAAGTTTTCTCTTGTATACCCATTTGCACCCAATAGGAACAATTCCTTCGGGAGGATTAACAAGAGTCCAAACTTGGTTAGCATGCAATGAGTCAAACTCAGACTGCATTGCTTCAAGCCAAAAATTAGAATCAGCATCGAAAATTGCCTCCTTGAAAGTTCTTGGATCATATCCAACAACTTGATCACCTTGATCATCTTCAAGGAGAAAACAATATCTCTCAGGAGCCCTCGGAACCCTTTCGGATCTCCTAGGTGCGACCATTTCTAGTACTGGCTCTGGAGGTGCGGGAGATTCACTTGGTACTTCGATTGGATCTCGAACCTCTTCGAGTTCTACTATTTTGCCTTTTCTTTCAAGTGGAAATTCCCTTTCCAAAAAGGTGGCATTCCTAGAAACAAATACTTTTGTTTCGCTGGGATAGTAGAAGTAGTATCCAATGGAATTCTTTGGATACCCAATGAAGTAGCATAAGATGGATCTCGTATCCAGCTTATCTCCCACTGTCTGCTCCACGTAAGCAGGACATCCCAAAATCCTCATTAATGAGTACTTGGGTGGTTTGCCCATCCATATCTCATATGGAGTCTTATCCACCGCATTGGTGTGGACATTGTTCAACAACATTACCGTTTCGAGCGCATAGCCCCAAAACGAGGTGGGAAGTTTAGTGAAGCTCATCATAGATCGAACCATGTCCAATAAGGTCCGATTACGACGCTCCGCTACACCATTGAGCTGTGGTGTTGCCGGAGGGGTCCACTGTGCGAGAATCCCATTATCTTTCAGATAGTCTTGAAATTCAGCACTCAAGTATTCACCACCTCGATCAGATCGAAGTGCTTTAATACTTTTGCCTAGTTGATTTTCTACTTCAGCCTTGAATTCTTTGAACCTTTCAAAGGATTCAGACTTGTGCTTCATCAAGTACAAGTACTCATACCTAGAGTAATCGTCGGTAAATGTGATGAATTATGTGTGACCATATTTAGTACCAATACTAAACGGGCCGCACACATCAGTATGGATCAAATCCAATAGGCCTTGAGCACGCTCACCCTTGCCCTTGAAGGGTCGCTTAGTCATCTTTCCCTTAAGACAAGACTCACAAGTCGGTAGGGAGTTAATATCTGACA